>VZTN01024171.1:339631-354919 GCA_013400515.1 Erpornis zantholeuca
CAATAGAAATATTGCTATACATTTATAAACCAGATCAGCTTTTCTTTGAACTGCCAGCATGAAGCTCTATCTAGCATCCAAAACCTAGATTTGGGAGACCCTGAAGTATCAGTTATTCTCAGGCAAGATTTCATCATAGGCACTACCCTAATACAACAAAATTTAATGTATGCACCATTTCACATTTCCTTCCACACAAACTAGTGTGCATGGCATATACAACGTGTCTCACTTCAGAATCACCAAGCTGAAATTGCCCAGCTACATCTGGCTTGCAAATTGCTCCGGTGTGGCTCCAGTTTGGGAGATATAGCCTGCAATTAATAAATGGTATGCCTGACAGGACAGTTGCCAGGTAACATGTTATTGCTAAGGCACAAGACTGCAGCCTAGCCGTGCCCTTGAGGCAACCTTTGGAGACTGGCTTGATACTCCTGGGACAGTCTCATGTGAAGTATTGTAGGCTGCTTCTCGGCATCCCTGCATCTGCCTGCTGGCCCAGCATTTGCCTCAGATAGTACACAAAATCTGAAGAGCCAGGAAAATTTCCACTGAAAATTAAACTTGGTATGAACAGACTAACTTCAGCAGTAGAATGAAGTTCATGAAGGAGGGGGTGAAAATTAGAAAAGGTGGTATGGTAATTCAAGTACCAACCAACCAACCAACCAACCAAAAAAACAAACCCAAACCCCCAGAAACAAAACCAAACACTGATGAGAAACAAAAGTGAAGGAGTATACCTCTACTTTATGACTTTATGAATATTTTAATATATGTGATACAAAAAATCATCTTGCTAAATTGGGAGATGATAGATTGGGAGTTATTGTGTCAACATTTAAAGAACAGTTGAGATCTACACGCAGCTTTTGCCTGTACAATCCAAAAGCTATTGTCTTCAGCTAGGCTGAACTTCTCTGAAAATCAAGATTATGGCTCCTCAGAGCTTATTTTCAGAATCATGCAGCTAGATTGCATGAGTATTTTGATAACTGCAACCCCGACATTATATTGGTAGGTGCTTCTCAAATACAAGTCCCAAAAGCAGTTAAAAGGTCAGGCTCAGCAGACCTTAAAGGAGAACAGAGGATCAAGGCTGAGACAAAGCTATTTAATTCTATGAGAAAAGATTTCCTAAACGTACCATTTCCTAAATGATACATTTAGGAAAAACAATAGATTTTAAAATTTGACTTTTTGACCTGTTGCTTCCTGCTTGTTACAGTCTAATGAGGAGAAAAGCTTTCTTTTGAAGAAGCTGCTCTCCGTAACTGTATTTTCATGGAAATCATAGATCTGTGAAAAATCTATAACCAAAAGCTTCTTCAATAATACATTTGCTAAACAGGGGGTCCCATTATCTATTGATCCAGGTAAGTGACAGTGACTCATGTGTTTCCACTCTGTTAGAAGCTTTGGTCAGGCCAATATTCTGGAAAGAAGCATTCGTAGAGAAAATCAAAGACACTGCATGGTCATCTCATAACAGTCAGCTCTGTATCATCACTGCACAGTGAGAGATCATGATTGAGTGATCAGGGCTGGGAAGCCTGGAAACACTTCCTTCTTTCATTTTGGAGAACCTGTGGCTACATTTGTATTGGAAAATAATGTGGTCTGAGACCTTACCCATAAGTCAACTGTCCTTTGGCATTGTGTTATTTGCCAGTCACATCCATGCCTCTCTTTGGTCTTTAATGGAACTGCCAGCTGGCCCATGCCAAAGCTCTCAGGGATGAGGCTAATGGTGAGGGCAATCACATGCTAGTGCTTTGGCCTTCCTTTGTTTTGAGTACATACACAGCCAGTGCAACCTGGTATCCAGGTCCCGATGTCTGACAAGGACATCCCACTGACACCTTGAACTATCAGCTTCCAATATTCCTAGATCAGGAATACTCCCTAGACACCTGTGTCTCTACCACTGATGAGCTGAAAAGCCATTTAAACTGCAGCTCCTATAGCCCTGCCCCATGTCTTGAGACACACAGAACCAGGGAACCTTGGAAGGGGACCATGGTTCAGGCGGGAAAACATGTATTTCAACACCAGTCATCACCACTCCTCCTGTGGACATGTCTTGAGGGGACCAAACACACTTAACATCCTGCATCAGGTATGTCACAGCTGGGAGGAGGGACAGGAAGCTTGCCACCCAAGGCAGAGCAGGGAACAGAGGTAAAAAAATGCAAATAGCTAAGAGTGAGCATGAAACTGAATTGGTTTTGACAACAGAGCATGGGCGACTTAAATACTTGATCTGAGTTGGATGATCAGTTCCAGCAGTTATGGATGCTCGAGGACAAGATGTGAACACAAGAGATGTGGTCTCCACCTTGGCCTACCAGCCCTCCTCACAACTGCGATGCCCTCTCTCCCATTTCACTTCTGACTAACTTACAGGGCCTCCATAAGCTAGACATTTTCTGCATACCTTTCCTTGAAATTCCTCCTGTGCCCATACTGTGCCACTGTATTGAAGCCAACAAGAGTAAGTTTTTGCAACAGGGAGTAAAATAACAGTTAAATGTCACTAAATATGGATTTTGGGAACATGCAAGGAGGTATGCTATCAATGTGCATGTATGTGACCAAGTGGATTTGCTCAAACAATCAAAATCAACACATGCTAGGGCCCAATCTGCACTGTGAAAATGTGTGGCGCTCAGACTAGCCCCATATCTAGTACAGGTGCAGAAACCATCAAAAAATAAAACTGTAATCAGGGCAGCTTAATTTAGTAATGAACTCGGATTTACTCTGAGAGCTGCACTCAGCGATTTCCAATTTGACAAAATATTCATGCATAGATATTCCTACCACTAACCCAGTTTTAAAATAAATGATATTTAATGAAAAATGAGAGATGAGCACCAAATATTGATAACAGAAATTGAAAGGGAATGAGGAATACAAAATTTAATTTATCATAAAGGAAAAACACAACATATTTTGACTTTTTTTTCTTGCACTTTTTTCCTCTTGTGTGGTAGGTGAGAGGAATTCAGAGAATGATCATGAGAAATATGAGAAGCTTTGGAACTTTGTGTNTGCAAAATATTTGCAAGCAAGTTGTAATTGCCTTTAGTTTGGAATTCAAAGATATTTGATCTGTTTTTTCCTTCTGTGGATTAACCATTAAATTATTTGTTTTATTTGATATCTGAACTGTGCAGTTTCACTGCATTGGTCAAACAAGTCACACAATCTTATTTCAGTCTTTGTGGTGCAAGATCTTCACCTGTGCTAGTATCTATTTAGTATCTATTTAGGCATATTATTTCACAACAGAGCTTTCAAAGAGTTTCACTGGTAAAACTCCATTCCTTGGGACCTGAAGAAGGAGAAGGGGAAGAAGGCAAGGCTGACATGCTTCCTGAAAATCTGGAATAAATGACTGGTGAAATAATTACAAACTAGACTTGAAGGCTTAAAAGGTGTAATTTAAAAACCTTATTCTAAAGGTTTGTGAAAACTCCAGAAGACTGCCTTCTAACATGGCAACCCCAAGGCTCCCAGGGCACTTCCAGGTCAAAGACCTCTCCCGGAGGCAAGAGATCTGTGCCTGACCACACATGTAATTCCCATACGCCTCTAGGTCTGGATGTCTGACTCAGTGCAGACATCCACAGTCTTTCATCTGCAGAATTCAAAATACCTGGAGCAAATCCACCCTACACTTTGCTGCATTTTCTTTTCCTTTCTGTGGTTTTTCTCAGGTTTTTTTGTTTTGTTTTTTTTTGGGTTGTCAGGCTCTCAGAAGGACAAATTTGTCCACTCTCTTTCATCTCCAACACCTCCCTCTATCTGCACTGCTCTCCTGGGGAGAAAAACACAAGGGAGGAGTAGCACCAAGAGATCTTTCCCTGCCACCAGGTTGCTCTGGTGCTGTCCCCAAGGTAAGGAATCTGCCTGAGAGCAAAGGCTGGTGCTGGCATGTTGCAACCCTGCTGTCTGCAAACCCTGAGCAGGTAAAATCTGTCTGGTGTCGGACTACGTGATCAGAGACCTCACAGGAATGGATCTGAAGGTGATTACACACTACCTAGTGGAAACTTCTACAGGGTGGGTAGGAACAGCAGAAGGGTAATAGTAAAACCCAGCAGTGAAGGACTCCAGCCAGAAAACCCTAGGTAGGACTAAATAATCACTGTGCATTGGCTTCCGTTGACCTTGGTCCCTGGACAAATTGCAGTTGTTTGCATCTTGGAAGGAATTTTGTCAGACTACCTGTTTGTAAGCAATTAATGCCTTAGAATAAATTAAATCAGAGAATGCTGCTCCTGTGATGAGAAATTTTAATGCCGAGTTTCTTTAGACAGAAAAAAAAAAAAAAAGACGTCAAGGCTGGGGTAAGTACACTCCCCCACGTATTAATGAACTGTCAGGCTGTGATAGAGTCTTTAATATAAATGTATATTTGGCACTTGTCTTAAAGTTGAGTACTATTCAGCATTTGGACACTTCTACCCTGGAGCTGTAGGAAGAGAAAGAGCCCATGATGAGTGAAATAAGAGCTGGCACCAGGCACAGAAGGTAGGCATGAGCACCATGTACGCTTAAGAACCAAAGAACTCTCTGGACACAGAGCTGTCATTATGCCTTTTTTTTTTTTTTTTTTTAAATCCTCTGCCAGATGGAAATGAGTTGTTTGTTTTGTCAAAGTGATTTTAGAGAGTTACTGAGCACTGTATTATAGCACAAGCATTCAGTTGGAGTAGACTGCTTCTCATTTCATGATACAAACTGTCTGCTGCTGCCTCTCCAGCTGCAGTCCTTTTGGCTCTTCTCGGGAGGGAAGTGCCCCAACCTGACTGCCCTATCATCAAGAATTTCTTGTTTACTCCCTCCAGTTATTTTTCATTTCTACTTCCATATGGTCCTCCTCATATTTCCTGCTCTCAGTTCAATCATGTTTTAGAAAAGGAGTAGGAATCCTTTACTCAGGTTTGCATTAGTGGTAGTTCAGATATTTTGGCTTTATCTGTTAGTGATTGCATTACAATCACTTTCTTGCTGTGCATATTTATTGCACCCATAGCATACATCTTTGCAGAGATGTCTCTGGCACACAAATGCTTGTTGAAGAAGTAACAGGAAGATTCAAGTTGACATCGCAAACCTGCATTTTCGCAAGCATTAGTCACATCAGGGCTACATTACTTATTTGCTACCTGGCAGCAATCCCAGGGCTTGGTAATACTTGTGCTAACATTCAGTTTCCTGACAAATATCTACCCATAAATACATTTATTTAGATTTTTAAAATCATCATTAAATCAAACACTAGCCGTATCAAACGGAAACCTTGGCCAAATACAAAAGTAAACAGCAAGCAATATCACTTCTAGAAATAGAGCATTTGACAAGTTGACTATCAACTGCCAAGAAAATATTTGTTATGATTAAGCAACACAGTTTTCCTTTAAAAATACACCTATAAGAAATTTATCCATTTTGTGAAATTATGTTGACTGACAAGTTGCTTTTCAACGGAAGAAAATAAGAAGTCAATTGTTGATAATACTTGATTCATGCTTTTAAGCTATTAAACTTTAATACTAATAAGATGCCTACAGCTGATCTAATTTTTAAATTTTATACGGATTTTGCACTAATGAAAAAACCCCAGACCATCAGCATTTATGTTGGAGGTAATGAGAAGAGAAAGGAATGTCTCTTTCAGAAGAAATTGAAATTTGGGATTTCTTTCCATTTCACATTAGCACAAATCTGCCGCCAACCTACGCTCCAAATGTTGGAATAATGCACAGATTTGAAATGTCTATTTCCTACCAACTCTGGTTTCTATTACTGTGTCAGTCAAAGCCTTCGATGTGCTAACAACTGCTCCCTTCACAAGAAAAAGCCTTAAAGAAACAAGCAAGCCTTTCACAAGTAACACAGGGTGGCACAGTTGGACCTCAATGAGAGGCTTAACACTGATTCCACCTCCTCTTTGGAAACCCACTGCGGCCAAACCTCTGGACATCACAAGTGTGACATCTCCAGCATGAGACGCAGAGCTGTTGACAAGAAGGATTTACTGATGGCAGGAAAGGGATATTTTTTCCTGTTGTTATTGAGCCTCATTTTGGTCAAAATGAGACTAAATGCAAATGTTTCTGTATTTCCAGAGAACCAGAATTCCCCTGAGCCTTGCAGCTGCTTGGTGAAAGTGACTTTTCCATCAGACACTGCTGATGCCGTCAGGGAAATAGATGCTCCTCTTTTGAACTCTGCTTTGGTTTTGTGGAAGATTTAATCAAACACAGCACATTCTGAATCAGAGAATTCTGCCCCAAGGAATGAGCATTTCAGAATGAAACTTTGTTCTATCAGACATTTCCTTAACATGGTACTCAGAGGCACTCGGCAACTGCTGTATCATATGAGTAGGAAGAAACTTTTTCAGTAATCAGGACCCAAAGTCAGTATCTGGACTCAAAGGGAGATTTAAAAAGGAATTTATTCTTATTTTTGCCTTTATAATTGTGGCATCCTGCCATTTCCTTTGCTAAAGATTTTTAATTTTACCTGGTCACTTTTTAATTAAGACTATTATTACAGCATAATTATGTAGTATATTTGCCAGTAAATTTGATACTGGAATAGTACCTCTTCTGGGAAAATCTAGGATGTTTCACATATAATGCATAAGAAGATGGCAGTCAGCTTAAAATGGGAATTTGCAGAGATCAAGAATTCCTTACATTTAACTTGCTCTAGCATGTGCTGTGAACTTTACTACTTGCAAAATTGCCTTTGGCATCAGTGCACTCTTTGACAAGTTCAGAGTGTGTGACAGTGCCTTAAACCAGGATGTTTTCCTGGATATCCTTTTGCCTATGATAATTTTAAGTAGAAATATCTTGTACTGTAAGGCACAATCACTTAGCAGAAGTGCTTGTCACAGATATTTAAAAATACCACAGAACCCCCCAAACGCAGCAAGCTGCCCCAAGGAACAGGGATTGTCACCTCATCCAAACCTCAAATAATCAAGGCTTCTCACTTTATGAAATACATGTGCTCCCACAGACCTAATGTAGGAATGTGGAAGTGTGTAAGGAAGGAGTACATTTGCTCTTCAGGCTGATTGCATTGCCTGAGTCTACCCAGCAAGGAGCTGCATCTCAGCTGTGCTCTCAGACATAACACAGGCTAATGTCATGCCATGAAACATTTCATTACCTAGAGGCTGAAAGCTGCTACTTAGTTTAGTCTAAATCGGTTAAATTAAGAGCTTTAGGCAGTTTTCCATGAATGCAATTAAGCACAGGGAGATCCACAAAGAGGGACAGAAAACAAGGAGAAAGGTTGCCTTGGTGAAGAGTCTGATAAGTGAATTGTCCTAACACTACTTGGCCTAACATTTATTTCTGTATAAACCAACAACATATTTACATGGCAAACACCTTCAGATGAAAATAAAACAAGAATGATATTTATCACTCATTTCTTTTTATCTTCTTTGCTAATCCAGTGTCATCAAAGTTGACTTTGTGTCAAGATCAGGAAACAACTGTTCCTGGGTGGTTTACAATATAAAATATTCTCTGTGTGTATCTGTGCAGATCTTTGGTTTGATCTGCTAATTTTTCATCATAAACACATATGAGACTAACAGTATCCAGAGTGTAGAATGAGAATGATAGACAGAACCGTGTTTACTCAAACTGGACTATATCCAAAGAGCCCTTATTTGGAATAAAAGATTTTTGTCCTGTCACTTTAGAAGTGCATTTTGTAGGGAATCACTTATTGGGAGTTACAGTCTCCTCACTGAAAGCATTTGAGATGATTTTCATTGCAGAATTTTTGCATAACTAGAGCAATTGAGAGGAGAACATAACAAGTTTTCTTGCAGTGTGATGGAGGTTTAAAAACTATCTCCAAGAATATGGAATGATGACCTCCTCAAGCATAACTAGTTTCTCGTGGTTTTATTTCTTTTATGATCCTAGGTTTCTGCAGAGAAATGTAGTTTTAAGGGTAAGAAGCCTGTCCATCACCTGAGTGGTGATTTAGGATAAGAAGTAAAATTCGTGCTGCATGTAGCTTAGAGTCTTTTCTACACTACTAAATAACACCCAGGTCTAGCAGGGAGACACTGTTAGGAGTTTTGTATTTTAAAAACCTCACCTGTAGTGCCTTGTTTCTGAACGCATCACAAAGAGAGGAAGGGAAAAAAGATGGACAAAGAAGAAAGGAAAAAAAGAGAAAGTCAACACAGACTCACAGAAATAAGACAGCACTAAATGTCTGACTACACTGAATTTCCATCCTGCCACCATTCCTTTAGCATACATGACATGAATGAACTTTAACCTGCAATTGCAAATTGTTTTATTAATAACAGCAGCTACATTCTTGTTGAAGAGTCTTTTATTTTAACAGCCATCCAACTCATTTGAATAGCATTTTGATAGGAGGAGTATGCTACTACTCTATATTTTAATGAAGTTTTGGAGATGAAAAATGTAATGATACTGTAAGCAAAAGGTATGATTCCTTGAGAGGAGTTTACTGTGTCCTTAGGGCCACTGTTGAACTATAAATAGAAAACTCCAATCACTCTGTTGCCATAATTCATTCAGGTGTTTGCCTCTTTCCATGAAAAATGCTTATGCTTTTATCTCTGCCCCCAAACAGGATAGGATGAGCTAAATACACTTTCCTCATCCAGCTATAAAACTGAAAAACATATGCTTTTCCATTATAGAAGCTCTCTATTATGCTCACTACACCATTTTGTGAAGTCTGTGATGGCATCTGGCTGATGTCTAGGTTATTTAGCATAAGTAATCTATCCATTATGTTAAATGAATAATAATATCTTCTGGGCTATGAAATGACAAAAATTCATAGTTTCATAGACTTTTAACAGGTTTTTGCTGATTTAGCAATATGAAGTTCCACAGTTGAATGCTCATTCAACTTTAAGGGAACACTAAAAGAGAGAAAATGCAGATGTTTGTCTCCTTCCTTCCGTTCAGGAGAAAATTAAATTAGAACAGTAGTCTGTAGCAATCAGAATAGCTTCCTGTCAAAATAAATATGTAAGTATGGGCATGTGCACATTATTTCTTCATAGCAAGAACTAAAATGTCTTTCACCTAAGACAGAAAAATATGATCTGCTTAATCTAGGGCTTCACAGAAGAATCAACCTCTGTAAAGGATAAGCCTGACTGCACATCTTCATCTGGAGAAGGCTTTCTTTGAACACAAAACAAAAACAGTTGTATTCAATGATATGACACAAGATGTTGTCTAATTTATTATCCCTGATTTTTCTCTCATCTAATAATTTCCCAGTGGCACAAGGAGGCCTCTACTCCCAAAAACATCTGAGATTCAACACCTCAGTTCTATTTAAAAAAATATCAGATTCCTGGTACTGTAAGAAGCTGAATAGGAGCTCTCAGAAGGGATCAGCTGTTGCTGATATGCAAAATGAAATTCAATAACCTCCATTAGGGTTCATTTATAGTAGCTTGTTAGCAGTTACTCTGTATTTAATGAGTGTTGGCTTCTTTTTAAACATTAATCAAAATCCAGTGAGTCACCCTAGGTATGAAAATTGTGTCAATTACCAGCTTTGAAGAGCTATATCCACCAAAAGTAGGTCTTTTGAGGTACACACCTTATCTTTCTGCCCACAACCCGCAACATAAATAAGAACAACTACACATAAAGCATTAATAAATGTAGATCCCATATTTACAGATTAAAAAAAAAGTCACAGCTTGAGTTTGCAATATTAAAATCTGAAGGGCAATTAAACCATTTATATGCAATTTTAATTCTGCTTACAGAAGCTGAGTAGCACAGCTGGAGCCACATCTCTGTAATTCTACAACAGGATGGCTATAAGGTATTAAATAAAGAAAAGAAAAAAACAAACACCCCGAATTTCTCAGGCTGTCACAGAAGAGTAACTTCTCTTTCTTCCAATAAAGAACTTAGGCTTTTAAAAGCAGTAACATGGCATCCTTAAAGGAAGTTAATTTTATCAACATCATCAACAGAGACATTCAGAACTCACATTTCCATACTGTTGACAAAGTCAATATTTAAGAAAAGTTTCATTTCAAATTGAAAAGATAAATATTTCTGGGTAGGCTTTCTCAAAATGCCTATCATGGAGAGAGAAAGAACTGCACATGTTAGTCAGACTTGTAAAAATTAAGGTAAAAGTAGAAACCCCAGTTATGATATGCTCTAAACAATAAATACTGACAATTTGACATTATAGCTCCTGTTAATCCCAAATTAGAAATATAAATATATAAGTGAATAAAGTACATAAAGGATTAATCCTGGTAATAAAATATACAGACATTAACATTTTGGCAGGCAAATATCACCTGTCCTTATGGAGCTGGCATGAAGCTGACCTAAGGCTACAAAGGTGGCCTAAATTACATATAACCTAGTTCCGACTTATTTGTCGTGTTCATACTGCCTCCTGATCCAGCACCCCACAGCCAGGGTGTGCAGGACCCAGTCCTATGAGTTTCCACAAAGCCCTGATTCCCAGACACCTCGAGGTATTAACAGAGCTGACGAAACCCTGCAACCCCCAAGAGTCTCTCAGGCTCAGACCACCTCTGAGCAGACCAGAGAAGTGGTGGGAAGGGTTTCTACCAGGCAAAGTATGAGGAAGAAACAGGCCCACTGCTTAGGTGATCATCAAAACTAACTGACTCAGCCCTTTAAAACACTGGGTTTCAGCAAACAGCCTTCCCTGATCCTAACCCTCACTGGTAGGAAGGGAATTTTTTTGTTGGAAAAGCTCTTCACCAGACCTGAGAAGTCTTCACAGTAGAGGTGACTTGGCTATTCAATAAAATTTTTTTCATAACTCCTCTCTGGCTGTCAATTTGGTTTATTTATACCATAAATCAAAAGGTTTGATATGATAAGGATGAAATGAACTCATGCAAAGAATTACTTAAAGGCTCATGGCAGCATCATCAGTACTTCATACAAAAAGTCAAAAAATTAGCAAAACATCAATTTTAAGTGTCTAGGCAAAGAATTATTTTAGCCAGTAATCAGAAGAAATTCCACCTTCATAAAAACACATTAATATCTTCAGGAGGCATAAAGTTCAGTCTCTGGCTACATAACCTGGCAAATCTTACATTAACAAATGATCACGAGCTAACAGGGATGTCAAATATTTTATACCAGAGTGGTTAAGTGCCTTGAAAACACAGTGTTAAAACCTTGGAGTTAATATCCACCATTAAGGATAAAAAGTGTAAAAACAGGAGTGATGCTACTTAAAAGTAGAAATTTTTGTACAGATTCTCCATAATGTCATGACAAGGCCAAACCTCAAAGAAGATACAGGAAGTCCCTGTTAAAGGTTAGAGTAATCAGCCCACAAAATGAAAGGTATATGCAGATTAGTAGTAGTTCAGTCTTTTTTTCTGATTGAAAAACATCCCCAGTATAATGATTTTTTAAGTGTTAGAGGCTGCTATGCATTATAAACTTACATTAATTTGCATGTCCCTTCTTAAGAGCAAAACACTATAGTTATATGGAGGTAGGATGAAAAAGAGATTTCATTAATCTCACTGTGTAAAAATTGATACAAAGTCAAAATCTTTGTATGTGCTCTCACAGAAGGGCAATTACTATTCCGATAACTCTAAACAAAAATGGTAAATGTTTTTAACAGCACAGAACAATTCACAGATAAAAAAGATGTCTCTACCACTCCTATCCAAGGGACCTGGGACGAGGAAGGACCAAGCTCTTCCTCATCCTATGGAGGATCACCATATTTAATAATTTAAAAATTATTTGAACACAAGGAAAGCAGCATCTGTGAGCTCAGCTCAAGACAGTGACAGTGCATTTGGTGACCCTGGCAAATATTCAAGGACTCCTAAGGAATCTGAACAGACTGTGTTCAGTAGGTTATGATATGCTTTCACCAAATCCTCCTCTATGAGAAAGCATTTTGTGAAGCCCATGTGGGATTTTTCAAATAGGTCAAATTTGATAAGGTATGTACAATTCAAGGCCATTGACTTTTTCAGTTCATTAAAACAGAAGCAAAAATGTGATGTTCAGTGGGGAAAAACAAAACACTCCCCTCCCCCTCCAAAACAAACATGACTACTCCTTCTTCCTCAACCCTCCTAAAAATTCATATCCCCCTCTACATGGGAGTCGTTCACACCTATAAGCATATACCCTTCTATACCTTAGGTTAGCAGTTACCTAGGAATAACATTTAAAAAATCCATTGGCTTGTGGAAGTAGTGTAAAATATCAAACATTCCAGATGCAGATCTGCTGCTCATTGTTCTTGAACATCATGATAAACTAGTGGTGGTGAAATACAGAAATGCATGAAAAACAATGCAGAAGGAATAAATAGGCTGTTGCACCTTCTGGATTCAGGAGTTCACGTAGAGTCTGAGAAAGGCTGTACACGTAAATTCTCCCTCCAGCAATAAGGTTCATTATACAAAATTTCTCCTTGGCAAGGGCGACATGAAATTTTGCCATTCGCAATATTCATACCGCAGGAGACTCATGCCATTTCATTCAACCATCTGGCCACAGAACTTTGTTTTTCAGGGTATTATCCAGTCTGCTCAAATTTAGATATTGCATCATCTCAGTTTTACGTGTTTGGCGAGGGAAGGCAGTTTAGCTTGCCCAGATTCTCTACGAGTCAATGGAGAGAGTCAGATACCTTTGAAGACTTGTAAAAGTATATTCAATCTTCCTAGCTTGCCTATTTTTCCTTTTTTCCTGCCAATATTCAGAATTCAGGCATTTTCAGATATCAATGCTGTCTGCTTAAATGATGTGTGCACCTTTTCAACTGAGATCACAGGAAACTAAAGAAAAATTTTGCACTGCTCCATTCACTTAGTCCATAGAGGGGTGGCACTTCACAGAGTTGCACTGGCAATAAAAATGTGTGAAAGAAGTGAAGACCTGGATGCCAGGCTATCTGATCAGAGCTGAGGTCATGTCTCAGAAAAGTGGCCTAGTGATTACTCAACCAAGAACTCTTTAAATACTATGTCACAGTGTCCAGAACACTGAAGGGGAGAAAGGGCTGGAAAAGCCCAAGTCCAACTTAATAGTTAAAACATTAAATTGTGAGCAGATTTACTTATTTATACATTTCTCCTTAAATCACATCCTTGTCATATTCCTGATAACCAGGGGCAGAAACTTGGATCCCACCTCTTTCTGCCTTCCCAGCACTCTCCTCGTATAAGATGAAGCTGGAAACATATATCACACAATCTAATATTTGGAGCTTCTTGCTTCAGGTACTCTTCTGCCTCATCTTAGACTGCAATATAACTTTTGTCATTCAATTCCCCAGAAAGAAAGGCTCTTCTGTGCACACAGACTGACAAAATGTTAGTGCCTAGGGAACATTCAGACTACATGGGAGGCATCTAATGAATTTCAATGCCTCCTGGATTTAATAGCCTTACTAAGTAAGCAGGCTGGATCAGTGTCTAGGATTCAGCAGGGTTAAAGCATTCTAATCCTATTGTAGGCAGGATTTAGGCAGACTGGATCATAGCCTCACTTTTTCACACCCTTAAATCAAGTAGCAACAAATACTCCAAATTGCAGTCCATAAGGTATTATAACAGTTCACAGAGACAAGCTTCAGTTGTCAAGAGGCAACTTGACCAGAAGTCAAGTTTCTGACTTCATATGCATATATATATTTGCTTAAATTATCAGTAGTCAGCTGAGATCTGATGCAAACTCTTCATAAAATAAGCTGACACATTTTTAAAGGGTTAAGAGACTCCAGAGCTATCAAACACAAAGAACTTGCTCCCACCCTGCTAGTTATGCTACAGAACATGTTTGCCATGGTTAGAAGCTTGTATATCAAAAGGATAAAAACAAATGAAAAATTCTCTCTGTAAAGGCCAGATACTGGTTATCCTACTGCCTGAGACAGAACTCTCAAGCAGTTAACATTTTATAGTGTAGGACAAGGGAATATGCCAGATCTATATATAAAGGTCTACTGTTCTTTCAAAAATGTCTGATATTATGCCTTGCTTGCACTCATTAAGCCTAATGATACTTTCTTTTATCAAGGTGTACTTTCGCACCAAAAAGAAGACTCTCAAACACAAAATCAAGTGATAAACCTGCTAATTTAAGCATCTTTGCTATAAAAGCCACTGAAGATTTGAGCTTGAATTTCTTTCAGTCTGTGAACTCACCCCAAGGAAATTAAGACAAGAAGCTACATACATAAGTGGCATGCACATCTAAGAGATCAAAAATGTTCTTTGCTGTATAACTCTGTCATTCTCAACTGCAATATTGTACACAGAGTTTGTTACTCCTTTCAAAAAGAATATTGTTGAACCAATGGAGATGCTCAAGGAAGAGAAATGAGAACACTTTTCAGAAAAGAAAAACAGCTTCTGTCCATGAGTATAATTGGAAAATACTGTTACTGTCAGCTCAGTGAAAGAAATAGGAACAATACTAGAATAGAAGTTATGTTTTGCTTTGCCTGCAGAACAGAGGGACTACACTGACAAGACTTGAGAAACAGGTAAGGACCTATAACCTCAGTTTGTTCCTCAATTTCTGCTATTGATATAAAAAGAAGAATTCAGCTCTTAGACTCTTCCTTTCCTTTCAGTGCAGATCAGGTTAAGTTAAGGAATCATTTTCAAGAAGATGGACTAAGATAAGCTCTTCCCAGTGTCTTGTGCAGGCTGGTGGTGAAGGGGTTCTCTTCCAACGGCAAAGGATGGGGGCTGAAACTCTCCCAATAAGGAGACATTTGTATTAGTTTTGCATGGCCTGCTTTTTGGTAGCAGTGGGCCACAGAGGGGGCTCCTGTGAGAAGCTCCTGGAAGCTTCCACCATGTCCAGCAGAACCAATCCCTGATGGCTCTGAAAGATGGACATGCTGCTGGCCAAAACTGGGTCAATGAGAGAGGCTGGTAATGCCCCACTGAGGACATATTTAAGATGAAAATCAAAACAAAGTCGCATAGTTTCTTCTAGTGAGAGAAGAGGAGGAGGTGAGAACATGTGAGGACAACAACATGGAGACACCAAGGTCAGTGGAGAAGAAGGGGAGGAGGAGCTCCAGGTGCCGAAGCCAAGGTTCCTCTGCAGGCTGTGGTGCAGACCATTGTGAGGCAGCTGTGCCCCTGCAGGCCCTCGGGACCCACAGGGAATGCAGAGATCCACCTGCAGCTCCTGGGGATCCATGGGGGATGCAGAGATCCACCCACAGCCC
>VZTN01024172.1:3214-25561 GCA_013400515.1 Erpornis zantholeuca
AGTCTCTTTTCTGCCATCAATTGGATGAAAACCTGTAACTCTGAGTACCAAGAAATAGAGAGGAAAGAGAGGAATCCTTTGTGGCTGTTGGCCATACTTAGTTCTAGTCATCTGTAGGACATATTCTTATCCAAAATGGCACCAGACAAGGTCCAGCTTAGTATAATCATATTCTTTGAGATAAGAATCAGTTACAGAAATCCAGTCTCTTATCTTTCCATAACTACAGTGGAAGAGTAATAGGTTTATAATGTTTTGACTCATGATACTGTTCATATTCAGATTATGTAATATCCCTATGACCTGTTTTGCAGGTTTTTTTCTAAAACCCCAAGGTTCAGAAACAGATTGCTATGCCAGGAAACAGTAGTGTTGGTGTTCCAGAAGGTTCGTAACTATGGATGCTTCTTGTGGGAGGAGCCCTGATTTGTTACCTGCCACAAACCTGGAGCAATTTCTCATCTGTCTTCTGAGTTCTATTGGTTTTCAACACAATGGGCAAATTTATTTGTATTTTAGCTCCAGGGTAGTTGGTGAAGGTTTGGTTGGGGTTAATTAGGAACAATTATATATATCAACTTCAGCATTCAGAATTGGGGTACTTTGCTAAGTGTCACGTGCCTGCTGAGGCTCATTCTTTTTCTGTCAGAACAGTCTTGTAACCTGTTGTTTTGATAAAGGATGAGTTTGGAAGGCTGTAGACTGGCTCGTGGTGCANTATGTGTTGTTTTTGTTTAGTTTGGGGTTTTGTTTGTTTGTTTGTTTTTATTGCAGAATAATTACATTTGTGTGTGCAAAGGGCAAAGCTGAACGTAGCTGCCTATTGCATCTGGTCTTAAACAACAAAGGCAGTGCTGTCATGAATGCCTTTGGCACAATATTAGTTGCCAATCCTGAGACCATTGGATAGTCTTCCTCTACTTCTTTGTGTCCCTGCAAGGGATAGGCACACTGTAGTCCTTAATTATTGTGTTTTCCTTCTTAGTTTCTATTAAGATCTATAACATGAATCACAACACAGTCCTGGTGCCTGTATTATACTCCTACTGCATACACCTACAGCTATCTCACCACAAACCAGCTCACAAATTACAGTCTCTCTCTGGTACTTTGTGACACTGATCCTGATATTAGAATGCTGACTTACTAGCAGACTCTTCTCTCTAATCCACTAACAGCAACAACACTAATAAGTGCATTGCCTGAAGTCTGACTGAACGCAATCAATTCTTCTACTGATTTCAGGGAGGGCAGGAGCAGGTTTAAGGTTGATAAAAGACTAATTTCCTTGGGAAAAATCAACCATGAAAGATTTTCTTTCCATCAATTAAATAATGGGTCTTATGGCAGGTGCTGTTAAATTATGCTGGTTTTCAGCATATATTCATATGTGTTGTCACTTCTCTTGATATTTCCCCAAAGACATGCTATCTGGGGAGAAAAATGTGTTCAGTCCACCATCACTGTCTTCCTGTGTGTTAAGGGAAAACAGACATATTGTATCATCAAAAATAGCATTGCCTGACAGCCTCTAAAAATATACATCACATATCACTAGCTATTTTAAATATCTGGCTAAAGGAAAAAACCTCTCCAACACATCTCAGATATGAAGTATTGACATATTATCATTTTACATGAAAAAAAACAGAGCCTCATTAGCAGAAACTGATAATGAAGTTACTAAGAATTTTTAGCCATTTTGAACAATAGAATAAGAAGATGCATTAGACTACTTAGATACTCCGAGGATATAGGTTTGGGAAATGCCCATAGGGAAATTACGTGAATCAATACACTAGGTACTCACTCCATCCCCTAGAGAATATTGCCCAGTTTTTATATAAGCTCAAAGCTTCCATTAATGACTCAAGATCAGACTGTAACACTAAGTAAAAATCAGTGCTGAAGGGAAAGCATACAAACCATGGGTTACAATTCTGTACCCCAGCATCATCCTGAAGTGCTTTCCTCTAGTCCAGGATAGTTATTTAGCATTTGTACAGTAATTAATTGTGAAAATTGTGCCAGCTGTTGACAGTAGATAATTGCTTTCTTCAGACTTGCTTGGGTTATGGAGGTAGTAGAAGTGCGGCATTTAAAGATGTTCCATCAGGCAGGATGGCAGTAGGGAACTGAATGTTCCTTTTCCTTACTCTATTCACTCTGCAGAGAAGCTGACTGAGTTGTGAAGTATGAAAATGCTCTGCACCTTTTCATCAACCACACTAATATCCTGTCTATCTCAACTATTATCTGACAGTCCAGGACAGTCTGCAGGTCACTGTACTGTTATTGGGGGCAACACCTCAATTATTATCTTTTGCTCAACAAAAAGACCCAAAGTGCACTTTAGTCCTGAAAAGGTATCAATTTGAGAACTTCTGTGCAAGTAAAAATGTATTCTTTTAAAATATCTTAAATTTACGGCATTCATTAAAAAATCTTAAATTTACTGCATTCTTTCTCTGTGTATCCATTCTTTGCTAGTGATTGTTCTAATTTTTGCTCTGCTAGGATGGTGATGAAGTCACCAGCAGTCTGATATTCCATACAGGACAGGGGTAAATCCCCTGTGGGGATCCCCTGTGGGCTATGAATGCAATTTGACCATCAGTTCCAGGGATGCTTAAAATGTCCCTCAGTGAGGGTCTGATGTCAGGGATCCTCTGAGGGTGTCCATCTTACCTTCATTGCTCAGAAGACTGAAACACATTATCAGAATGTACAATGGAGTAAGAAATTCAGAGCTTTCATTCTTCTGAACTTTTATTCTCCTTTAAGATTAGCATTTTTTCTGTGTATTTCCTGGTTTTTCTTCTGTTAAAAAAAAAATCTCTTGCTGAGACCATGTTTACCAGCAGACACATAGCATATGCAGAGTGCTTTCTCGTCATCTTATAACTGTATAGTATGGAATGGTAGAGGTTTTTCAGGGCTCAAAAGAATAAACTTCTTTTCTATAAACACTGTAGTCTCCAAAACCCAGATAAGTCCTGCACTGTGAATTGGGAAATTCTGATATTGTTGGTGATGCTTTTGATTTGCTGTGAGACCTTGAATAAAACAGTTCCTCTACATTGCCTCAATTTACCTTCCCAGACACTTATTGTCTCTGTCTCTGAAACCTGTGGAACACAGATTGTCCTTTAAAATAAGGAAAAATAGATTAAAAAAAGCATATCTTTGTATGTAACAGCTTTGTAGTTGCAAGTAGTGACACGATGTTGTTGCTTGTTTCCTCATCTTTGGAATTACTCAGTCAATGGAACTGAAATAAATAGAAATTACCCTGTATACATTACAGGATGTAGGAAAGCCCTATGAGTTGCACAGCTGCATCCTGGAATTATAATAAGCATTTGTGGTGGTGTCATGATTGTGAATATTGTCAGAGTTTAATGGTCTGGTTGATGTTAAATGATTTCAAACTAATGTTCTAAGTAACTTGACTAAACCTCAATAATTTACTGATGAAACATCCCATTTTTCTTAGGGAATGGCTAAGAAAAGGAACTTCCTATCTCAAAAAATGAAACTCTAAAGTAATTGAAACTTTTCATTTTTGTAGAATTAAGGAAAGTGTTGTTAATTTGAGAGAAAACATATTCTCTGTGCTTATCTTTCCTCCTCTCTGGCAAGTGAAAATCTGCTCTTGTCTCCCATTGTTATTTGGAGAGCATGCAGCAGAGTTTTACTGTTGGCATGAAAAGGTTTAATAGGGAATAGTAAAACAGCACAACCTGGTCATGCTTTACTACTGCTTCGTGTCTCTAGATTTGTTTTCTGGACAGCCTCAAAAAGTGTTGCTTTTGTGCCAGAGAGCTGATGTGAAACGTTTTCCACTTGCTAACAGTATATTATGTTTCCTTTCTGTTTGCAGAACCATGTGATGAATTTACAGGAGGCGTTAAGACTTCCCCAGCAGAACTGGCATAAATGATTCCTTTATGGTAGTACTGGAATCCTCCCCTATGCAAACCCTCTGAATAAAAGTTGTGGTATTTCAGAATACTTATTTCCCCACAGAAGGATGGACATAATGGTTTTGAAAAAGGGGATGTGTACTTTGAAGCATTCTGTACACAGAGATCACCACCCTGAGGTAGCTATGCCTCTGCTGCTCACTTTCCCCAGTTAGGCATGCCCTGGGACAATAATAATGTGCAATCAGGAAAAATCTATGGGTATGATGTTATCAGTGTGTAAGTCCAGCCAGAAAGAGCTAGCAGGTCATTATCTAACGTTGTGAGGAGATGGGAGACTTGTTATCTTCTTCACCAGAAATTTGTCTGTGAGCCGAGTGCTTGTATATCAAACGTTTTAGGGGTGAAATGAAGACATGTGTGTTTTTTATTTAGATTTCTGTAGCACTAAGAATGGGAATTGTTTTGTACACTCAGGTCTGTCTCTTATGAATAGGTAAATATCTTTTGTTAGTGGTGAAACAGAAATATAAGAAAGTAAGCTTATTTCAGAGTTATGTTGGGATCTCTATTCCAGCTCCCATCTGCAGAGTGCATGTTTAAAATGTCTATGACAGGGTGGTAGACACCTGTCTCGTTCGGCAACTACAGACAGACCATGGCACATGGTCCCAGCTTTGTTCTTTATATTAAGTTGTGTGTTTTCTTACATTAGTACTTGACTACATCTTTGTTTCTTGGGGAATGTTTTTCCAGATTCCTTGTTAGAATGCAAGTATCTTTTTTTTCCTTGCAGATGATGAGGCTATCTATATGGAGAAGGAAAAAGACAATAAATGCAGTGTTATTTGGGCAACTGGCAGCCTGTGAAGACAAAAGTGGGATACATTTTGAGCTCCTGAAGGATAATTGTGGTTTGGGTGACTTCTCAATGGCAAGTTGCTTCAGTTTTCCTCCTGTTGTTACCCTTGTTTGAGAAATTTTGAGGCTCAAAGTATTACTGCCTTTAGTTCTTTAGAAATGCAGAGAATAGCACAAGTGTTCCTGCTGAAAACTCAGACTGAAAGAAGTAAACTCTTCCCTTGCTATGCTGTAACTGGTAAATAAAATACATGCAGACTTGTTACCTTTCCAAGTACTGGGGTTAGGGGTCAGCCATCCTCTGCCCCCAGATTTACACAGCAATTTCTTGTTGTTGTGCTTCAGAAGTGAAGGACTTTCTGAAGCAGCATACTTCAACAGAAAAGAATACTTCGGCTGAAAATAGATGTTTTCAGGTGGCAGTGCGTTTGGGTTTTAAACTATTTGTGGATAATGACTTAGTGTTTCTCTAGTAATCAATTTGTGCCGCATCCAGGAAGGAAAAAAAAAAAGAAGAGTGTGGATACCTTCTAACTGCTTTGCCATTCTCCAAAAAAAAGGTTTTTGGCAAAATATCAACAGGAATTAATAAACATTAATAGAACTTGAAAGCAACAGCTAAAAGTGTTTGATTCAGAGGTGGTAAGTACTTGCCTACTGCCACCCTAATTAATGGGTGATCTCCAAGCATGGGAAAGCTGTACAGAGAGGAGAGCCCACTTCAGTGGAAAGCTGTGAGGGGTGGCTCTGGCAGGAGTATGNCTGTTACACAGAAGGGCTTTTATGTCATGGGCCGAATGTGCTGTTTCCCTTTATGAAGAAACTGAGAGGTCTTCAGCCTGTGGCAACTAGTGTTCTCACAGACATTAGCATCCATCTTGTAGTGATGTCCTTCTGGGACTTTGTTTCCTTTTACTAGAATTCTTTACATTTTATGTGTTGTTTTTGTTTAGTTTGGGGTTTTGTTTGTTTGTTTGTTTTTATTGCAGAATAATTACATTTGTGTGTGCAAAGGGCAAAGCTGAACGTAGCTGCCTATTGCATCTGGTCTTAAACAACAAAGGCAGTGCTGTCATGAATGCCTTTGGCACAATATTAGTTGCCAATCCTGAGACCATTGGATAGTCTTCCTCTACTTCTTTGTGTCCCTGCAAGGGATAGGCACACTGTAGTCCTTAATTATTGTGTTTTCCTTCTTAGTTTCTATTAAGATCTATAACATGAATCACAACACAGTCCTGGTGCCTGTATTATACTCCTACTGCATACACCTACAGCTATCTCACCACAAACCAGCTCACAAATTACAGTCTCTCTCTGGTACTTTGTGACACTGATCCTGATATTAGAATGCTGACTTACTAGCAGACTCTTCTCTCTAATCCACTAACAGCAACAACACTAATAAGTGCATTGCCTGAAGTCTGACTGAACGCAATCAATTCTTCTACTGATTTCAGGGAGGGCAGGAGCAGGTTTAAGGTTGATAAAAGACTAATTTCCTTGGGAAAAATCAACCATGAAAGATTTTCTTTCCATCAATTAAATAATGGGTCTTATGGCAGGTGCTGTTAAATTATGCTGGTTTTCAGCATATATTCATATGTGTTGTCACTTCTCTTGATATTTCCCCAAAGACATGCTATCTGGGGAGAAAAATGTGTTCAGTCCACCATCACTGTCTTCCTGTGTGTTAAGGGAAAACAGACATATTGTATCATCAAAAATAGCATTGCCTGACAGCCTCTAAAAATATACATCACATATCACTAGCTATTTTAAATATCTGGCTAAAGGAAAAAACCTCTCCAACACATCTCAGATATGAAGTATTGACATATTATCATTTTACATGAAAAAAAACAGAGCCTCATTAGCAGAAACTGATAATGAAGTTACTAAGAATTTTTAGCCATTTTGAACAATAGAATAAGAAGATGCATTAGACTACTTAGATACTCCGAGGATATAGGTTTGGGAAATGCCCATAGGGAAATTACGTGAATCAATACACTAGGTACTCACTCCATCCCCTAGAGAATATTGCCCAGTTTTTATATAAGCTCAAAGCTTCCATTAATGACTCAAGATCAGACTGTAACACTAAGTAAAAATCAGTGCTGAAGGGAAAGCATACAAACCATGGGTTACAATTCTGTACCCCAGCATCATCCTGAAGTGCTTTCCTCTAGTCCAGGATAGTTATTTAGCATTTGTACAGTAATTAATTGTGAAAATTGTGCCAGCTGTTGACAGTAGATAATTGCTTTCTTCAGACTTGCTTGGGTTATGGAGGTAGTAGAAGTGCGGCATTTAAAGATGTTCCATCAGGCAGGATGGCAGTAGGGAACTGAATGTTCCTTTTCCTTACTCTATTCACTCTGCAGAGAAGCTGACTGAGTTGTGAAGTATGAAAATGCTCTGCACCTTTTCATCAACCACACTAATATCCTGTCTATCTCAACTATTATCTGACAGTCCAGGACAGTCTGCAGGTCACTGTACTGTTATTGGGGGCAACACCTCAATTATTATCTTTTGCTCAACAAAAAGACCCAAAGTGCACTTTAGTCCTGAAAAGGTATCAATTTGAGAACTTCTGTGCAAGTAAAAATGTATTCTTTTAAAATATCTTAAATTTACGGCATTCATTAAAAAATCTTAAATTTACTGCATTCTTTCTCTGTGTATCCATTCTTTGCTAGTGATTGTTCTAATTTTTGCTCTGCTAGGATGGTGATGAAGTCACCAGCAGTCTGATATTCCATACAGGACAGGGGTAAATCCCCTGTGGGGATCCCCTGTGGGCTATGAATGCAATTTGACCATCAGTTCCAGGGATGCTTAAAATGTCCCTCAGTGAGGGTCTGATGTCAGGGATCCTCTGAGGGTGTCCATCTTACCTTCATTGCTCAGAAGACTGAAACACATTATCAGAATGTACAATGGAGTAAGAAATTCAGAGCTTTCATTCTTCTGAACTTTTATTCTCCTTTAAGATTAGCATTTTTTCTGTGTATTTCCTGGTTTTTCTTCTGTTAAAAAAAAAATCTCTTGCTGAGACCATGTTTACCAGCAGACACATAGCATATGCAGAGTGCTTTCTCGTCATCTTATAACTGTATAGTATGGAATGGTAGAGGTTTTTCAGGGCTCAAAAGAATAAACTTCTTTTCTATAAACACTGTAGTCTCCAAAACCCAGATAAGTCCTGCACTGTGAATTGGGAAATTCTGATATTGTTGGTGATGCTTTTGATTTGCTGTGAGACCTTGAATAAAACAGTTCCTCTACATTGCCTCAATTTACCTTCCCAGACACTTATTGTCTCTGTCTCTGAAACCTGTGGAACACAGATTGTCCTTTAAAATAAGGAAAAATAGATTAAAAAAAGCATATCTTTGTATGTAACAGCTTTGTAGTTGCAAGTAGTGACACGATGTTGTTGCTTGTTTCCTCATCTTTGGAATTACTCAGTCAATGGAACTGAAATAAATAGAAATTACCCTGTATACATTACAGGATGTAGGAAAGCCCTATGAGTTGCACAGCTGCATCCTGGAATTATAATAAGCATTTGTGGTGGTGTCATGATTGTGAATATTGTCAGAGTTTAATGGTCTGGTTGATGTTAAATGATTTCAAACTAATGTTCTAAGTAACTTGACTAAACCTCAATAATTTACTGATGAAACATCCCATTTTTCTTAGGGAATGGCTAAGAAAAGGAACTTCCTATCTCAAAAAATGAAACTCTAAAGTAATTGAAACTTTTCATTTTTGTAGAATTAAGGAAAGTGTTGTTAATTTGAGAGAAAACATATTCTCTGTGCTTATCTTTCCTCCTCTCTGGCAAGTGAAAATCTGCTCTTGTCTCCCATTGTTATTTGGAGAGCATGCAGCAGAGTTTTACTGTTGGCATGAAAAGGTTTAATAGGGAATAGTAAAACAGCACAACCTGGTCATGCTTTACTACTGCTTCGTGTCTCTAGATTTGTTTTCTGGACAGCCTCAAAAAGTGTTGCTTTTGTGCCAGAGAGCTGATGTGAAACGTTTTCCACTTGCTAACAGTATATTATGTTTCCTTTCTGTTTGCAGAACCATGTGATGAATTTACAGGAGGCGTTAAGACTTCCCCAGCAGAACTGGCATAAATGATTCCTTTATGGTAGTACTGGAATCCTCCCCTATGCAAACCCTCTGAATAAAAGTTGTGGTATTTCAGAATACTTATTTCCCCACAGAAGGATGGACATAATGGTTTTGAAAAAGGGGATGTGTACTTTGAAGCATTCTGTACACAGAGATCACCACCCTGAGGTAGCTATGCCTCTGCTGCTCACTTTCCCCAGTTAGGCATGCCCTGGGACAATAATAATGTGCAATCAGGAAAAATCTATGGGTATGATGTTATCAGTGTGTAAGTCCAGCCAGAAAGAGCTAGCAGGTCATTATCTAACGTTGTGAGGAGATGGGAGACTTGTTATCTTCTTCACCAGAAATTTGTCTGTGAGCCGAGTGCTTGTATATCAAACGTTTTAGGGGTGAAATGAAGACATGTGTGTTTTTTATTTAGATTTCTGTAGCACTAAGAATGGGAATTGTTTTGTACACTCAGGTCTGTCTCTTATGAATAGGTAAATATCTTTTGTTAGTGGTGAAACAGAAATATAAGAAAGTAAGCTTATTTCAGAGTTATGTTGGGATCTCTATTCCAGCTCCCATCTGCAGAGTGCATGTTTAAAATGTCTATGACAGGGTGGTAGACACCTGTCTCGTTCGGCAACTACAGACAGACCATGGCACATGGTCCCAGCTTTGTTCTTTATATTAAGTTGTGTGTTTTCTTACATTAGTACTTGACTACATCTTTGTTTCTTGGGGAATGTTTTTCCAGATTCCTTGTTAGAATGCAAGTATCTTTTTTTTCCTTGCAGATGATGAGGCTATCTATATGGAGAAGGAAAAAGACAATAAATGCAGTGTTATTTGGGCAACTGGCAGCCTGTGAAGACAAAAGTGGGATACATTTTGAGCTCCTGAAGGATAATTGTGGTTTGGGTGACTTCTCAATGGCAAGTTGCTTCAGTTTTCCTCCTGTTGTTACCCTTGTTTGAGAAATTTTGAGGCTCAAAGTATTACTGCCTTTAGTTCTTTAGAAATGCAGAGAATAGCACAAGTGTTCCTGCTGAAAACTCAGACTGAAAGAAGTAAACTCTTCCCTTGCTATGCTGTAACTGGTAAATAAAATACATGCAGACTTGTTACCTTTCCAAGTACTGGGGTTAGGGGTCAGCCATCCTCTGCCCCCAGATTTACACAGCAATTTCTTGTTGTTGTGCTTCAGAAGTGAAGGACTTTCTGAAGCAGCATACTTCAACAGAAAAGAATACTTCGGCTGAAAATAGATGTTTTCAGGTGGCAGTGCGTTTGGGTTTTAAACTATTTGTGGATAATGACTTAGTGTTTCTCTAGTAATCAATTTGTGCCGCATCCAGGAAGGAAAAAAAAAAAGAAGAGTGTGGATACCTTCTAACTGCTTTGCCATTCTCCAAAAAAAAGGTTTTTGGCAAAATATCAACAGGAATTAATAAACATTAATAGAACTTGAAAGCAACAGCTAAAAGTGTTTGATTCAGAGGTGGTAAGTACTTGCCTACTGCCACCCTAATTAATGGGTGATCTCCAAGCATGGGAAAGCTGTACAGAGAGGAGAGCCCACTTCAGTGGAAAGCTGTGAGGGGTGGCTCTGGCAGGAGTATGGAATGCTCACCTTTCACAATATGCTGTGTAATGCTGATATAAAATGGCTTCTGTTAGCAGGGCAGCAGGCTGGCAGGAATATCGAAAAGCATGTCTAGGAATGTGACTGATGGGCAACACAGTGGAGATGAAAGACCCTGCATCTCCACTCTCTTGGGAAGAGCCACAGAAAAGAAAGCAAGAGATGGATGGCCTGGGGAGGAGAGCTCCAGCAAAGGTAGGGATGTGCTGCCTTCTAATTTCACACAGCTGTGAGCAGAGCCTAGGATCTTCTGTGTAAACAGCTCATATTAGTTGTTGGTCAACATAGGGTTCCAGAGGGTCCTTGGAACCAGGGTTGGAGATGGCTGGCCACAGTGGGTGCTGTGTCAGAGAGGTCACTGGTGTCGTGGCTGTGCTCTTTCCCTCTCATGGACAGAGGGCATGTTCCAGCTGATGGTAAATTGTGGATGAATCAAGACAGTAGTCTGGGCTGTGGAACAGATGTAGTAAACTGGGTTTGAGTATTTGAAATTTTATAGACACCAAATGGTGGATCATCTGATTGTGTATGGCCTGTCAGGGCTTTTACAGAGACCTCTGTCCTGTTGCCCTTGCAGTCAGAAAGTGTGGATTTTAGAGTTCTGGGAGGGAGGCCAAGATGGAGTCAAGAATAAAAACCAGCCCAAATGGGAGCAGGAGAAGAGATGATGGCTGCAGTATCTTCATGGTGCTGTTATCCCATTCAACTGGCCCCTTTTATTTCTTCCTGGTGACCCATATTTGTTTCTGTCCATAGCTGGGGCAAATACTTCACTTACTAATTCCTCCTTGAAAAGAAAATCTCTAGTTCTCAACATTCATAAATAGGATTTTTTGATTAGCCTCTCAGTATTAGTGTTACCAACTCCTCCAAAGAGTCCAACATACAAAAATTTTATGGTAGTTACTGTCAGCATGCAGAAGTGCCAGATAGTCCCTGAAGGACAGGGACCTGAGGGTACTTCCTTCCCAGGGCAGCAGGACAGCACCTCACAAGTCAGGGCCCATCCCACCATCCCAGAAGTGAGGCAGCCCCAGCCCTGGCCATCAGGGATGGGATGGGATGTGGACCCAACTTGTGGGGTCCTTGGCCATTTGGGGCTGTGGGATGACAGAGACCAACTCTGCTGCTTCACTGGGGCAGGGTCTGATGGCCCTGATGGGCATGCTGGGCAGTGGTCACAGTGAAACAGAGGCAGTCAAGGCTGGTGCTGCTCTCAGGGCCTGGCTGTTACAGTGGGTGGCCTCCAGGAACCCAGAAGGATTTCAGCAGCTCACTTGTGTGTGTCTAGAGGATGGCATACGAGAAATACCAGGCTCTTTCTTAGCTAATGATGACCCTTGAGGACAGCGTGTGGATAAAAGATGATGCCGGATTCCCTCCAGTAAGCAAGTGCAAATCTTTGGACAGGAGCTGCTGAACCCACTTATTCATTGCTGATGGATTTGCTATGGGAAACAAACACTGTGGCTAGGTAGGACTCAGTAAATAGAATCAATAGTGTTGAGGCTACTGCATGTTGTAAGCTACATTTTAATGGGAACCTTCCTAAAGAACACTTTTTTCTGGAGTTAAGCCAATTTTCTGCTCAGGCACAGGAAGGTAATTATTGTTCTAATTGGCTTCAGCAGTACAGCAGATGCACAATGAAAGATTGTTAATCAAATGATAAAATATGTCATTAATAATAATGTTGATAGTCCTGAATATTGGGAAAACAAACCCAAGCCTAAGGTTAGTGAAACAGAGCTGGAAGGGTTTATTGGGGGGGTGAGGAACGAGACAAAAAACAAAAAGCTGGAAGCCCAGATGAGGTGCCAGAAGTAAGAGAGACAGGACACATACAGAGAAGTTTAAAAAGGATCTTAGAAAGAAATTTCTGATCTTTCCAGGCTTCCTGCATGGAGCATCAGAACTGTCCTGAGGCACAGATGTGCACGAGCCCTTTCCCTTTGGTCATGAATTAGAACTTCAGGTAACATTTTTTGATTTAAGCAAGGTGCTGTATAAAAATGATTTTAGCAGATGGTTGAATGTCTTCACAGGTAACAGTTTGGGTCAATCAGGGTAAATTCTTGGAAATATTTTGTTAACTTGAAAAAAAAATGTTGAAAAGGGACACACCAGGAGATAACTTGTTCTCATTAAAACTTAGGTATAAATCATAGTGCCCTTGAAGTTCTTCTCATTACCTTCAACCTCCATCTTCAGCAAATATGCAGAAAAGTACCAGCTCAGCAGTGTTAGTCACAGTACAAAAGAAAACCTTTCTGTAGGAAATCTAAGGATTCCTCAACCCTTTCATTTATGGCACAAAATGGCTGAAACACTGAAACATCACAGACCCCATTTTTGGAAGCCCTGTTTTAGGCTGAAAAAACCACATGCATGCACAGCAGACTGAAGAAAGGAGGATGACAATCTTTCCTTTTTTTTGTTTAATACACTTGTGTATGAACTAAAGTCAGTGAGGATAAAAGTCAGCACTTTGGGGAAAACCTTAAGCACCAGCACGTAAGAACTTTTCATGCTGAATCAGACCAATGCTTCATCTTGTTCTGACATCTTATCTTTGTGAGGGCTACCATTGCCTCAGTGGGCAGGTGATTAACATAGAATAACCTGTGCATAGGCAGAATTTCTTCCTAATCTTATCAGAGAGGGCTTGGGATTTCCTGAGCTGTATGAAAAGTTGTACTCCTAAACAAGTAGATTTTTAAATAGTTGTAAGTTCTAAAAGGTGCAGTTACAAATATAGTGGGTGGGGGTTTTTGAAGTCCTTGTCTTGTCATATGATTTACTGTGACTGATACCTATCGAATTCTGCATTAAATTCATCCTTGTAGTCTAACAAGGCAGGATTCTCCCTGTAAGGATCACCTTATTATTGTTTCACTCAGCATATTTTATTTTCTGTTGTAATTTCTGTTGCTCACACCTGTTAAAAACACTTATCCTGTTGCTAGGAGAGCAGAAATGAGAGAAAATGGTCTGCATCCTGCTTCACATGTTAGTAGTTAAAATAACTGCAAATAACACATTTCAAACATCCTTTTGTGTAAAATGCTTTTAGTGTGTATTTTCATCACCCCTGAAGGCCTCTTCCACCTTGTCACTGTGGTAATTCTTTCTCTTAGCACTAGCCACAGCAGCTGGCAGAATGGCTCAAGCCTCTCTGTTAACATCTGACACCTCCTCACCCTGCTCTTGCTACAGTTCTCCCTAACCAATTGTGGAAAATATGTTGTATACATATAATTTTTTAGTAATTCTCTGCCTCTCTTCTGAAAATCTGGGTCTTATCCCAAGGCAGATTGCTCATATTGCCTGAAATGTTCACTGGGATCACTATACACCTCAAAATGTAAAGTTTATCCTTTTCTTGAATAAGGAACAGCTGCTTAATAGTAAATACTTCCCTAGGCTCAAAACCTCTGGGTGAGTTGATGCCATTTATTTTTTTTGTGGAGTTTTTGCACACCAGGTTCTGATTTGGGAAGGTTGTTATCAGAAGTTATGGGTCTACTGTTGGCACTGAAACTCGCTTGTTAACAAATTCTTTCAAGACATCACATTCTTAATCTGTGCCACTGTTTGCCCTCTCACATCCACCTTCTCTAGTCATCTTCTTAGGCACAAGCTGCTTATTTTATTCTTGTAAAGCCCCAACAAAGGGAGGCTGGGATCAGTTTCAGCTGGGATCCCTGGCTTCAGCAATTAATCTCACCAATTTATGCTTTGCAGAAGTGGAGCAGGTGTCCAGGCCAGCTTCTGCAATAAAAAAAAATTGAACCACAAGTTTAGCAGAATTAAATCTGATATTTTAAGAGAGAGAAAATTATTTTTTCACCAGTCTTGAATTTCTCATATAATTCCTTCTAATGCATTTATCTGTGAGTTCCTGAAGCTGCCCATTCGGCAGCTTCTTCATTGGAAATCTGCCTTCTCTTACCTGTTCCAGGACACCTGCAGTCCCTTTAAAAAGTGAGGGACAAAGAGCTGAAGCAGACATGTAATAATAACACTTCAGATGACCAGACTAATACCACTGCACAATACAGTGCTGAATGAAAACCAGGCTGTGGCTGCTTCTGGGTCAACTATTGAAAGGAGCAGGAAATCATCTCATTGTAACTAGTCTGTGAATGCTCCCTGCCAGACATCAGTGATTTTAGTTCTGGTTTGCTAATTGCAAGAGTTTCTGGTAAAATTATGTTCTTCTCTGCATTTGCCCCAGCTGCTTTGCAGGGAATCTCAAAGGCTTTCTGAATTTGACAATGAAAATGAGAAAATACTGCAGGATATTCTTCCTTCTCTTCCACTTGTGAAGTCAACTCTTTTCCTGTTCAGAGTCCCATCTTCATGGCCTCTCCTTGTTTGCCTGGACATCACAACTGGCTTTCCACAGCAAGAAGATGGAAGCAATAGTTTCCATAATCATTACTTCTAAAAAGATGCCATTGCTTGATGGCATTGCTTAATGGCATGACTAGAAGAGTGTTGCACTAGAGGTCATTTTGGCCTAGAAAAGCTGCTTTTGATGTTTAAAATAAAAAAAAAATACTAGGAGACTGTAGGAACAAGTTAGATAAGTTATTTTTTTTTCTGTGGTGAAGCACTAAAGAATCTTATAAATAAAAGTGGAATTCATCAGCTGCATTATGGTGTCCCCTTTTTCTATTAAAAGCTATGCAGAGCAATTAGAAGTCTTAGCTTTGCATCAGAAGAGACTGGAGTTATGATTTTCCTCTGTTTCTTAGTGAGAGGATGTGAAGAGGATATATAAAGAGGAATTTTCTGTTGAGATAGTGAAAAGTTGATTTTTACCTTCATACAGTATTACCTTATTATAGAGAACAGGTTTAACAATGTCTCTAAATGGTGGAGATAACAAGCTATTTAAGGGTTCTGAATGTACTTTTATTGGTAAATTCCCATTTGGTACAGTACCTCCTTATTCATATTCTCATAAAAGCCAATAAAAATCACCATCTGCAGGATACAGGGAATAAGGGATATTAAATATCTTCTGTGGTATCAGGGCTCCTGATAAGTGTTGCCAGGAACCATGGTACCTTGCAAAAAAACCATCTCTGACCCTGACAGTAGAGACATTTTATTACTGAAACACAGATAGTCTCCTGCTGTGTGTGAAATTCAGCACAAAAGGAACTGGGTGTTTTTAAGCAAACCATTTGTAACAAAAGATGCTTTTTCTCTCTCAGACAATTGTTGAGAGGAAGCAACAGACTTACTGTTAAGCAAGCTTTAGAGTTTCCAAGGAAAACAGCATGAGGCTGGCGTAACCAATTGCTATTTGACAGAGTGATAGAAATGCACATTCTACATGATAACTAAAAATCTGTCCAGAAGCAGCCAGAATGGCAAATGGCCAAGCACATGTCAGCAACAGCATGACCAAAGTGAAATCTTTACCCCCTATTAACTAATGGACCAAAAAACCACTAAACTGAATCTTTGTTTCTAGGTGAAATGCCATTTTTCATTCAGAAAAAAGGTTATGATGGGCCAATTATTCTCACCTTGGTTTAGGTTGGAACCTTTTCTCATTCTCAGGTCTGCTCTGGGGGCAGTGAAGGGGGCACAGAAAAAAATATTGTGGGCTACCAAAACACAGAAAAGGCTGGTCAGAGGAAAAGGTGTTGGCATTTAGGATATGCGTGCAAAACTATCACTGAAGTGTATTAGATGAGTCCTACTATAATTCCTTCCATTTTCATCATTGCTATAAGGAAAACTTTATTCAGTAATGCAAAGCACTTTAAAACGTGGTATCTCTGTCTAGATGCTGTGATCTGTCTTCATTTTTCCACAATATTTAGCCAGTTAGATTACATTTTTAACTGTCTTAAATTCATGCACATCAAATTCAGGCATGTCCAAAAAAGCTTGCAAGCAGTTTCCTTCTGCACACTGTGAACCTGTATCCTCCATCCCTTCCCACAATGTGGTAGTTTGGTTATGCCACCTTGACCAATGCCTGTTTGCAGTATTGTCAGATGCCATGACAATATCACACTTGTTGGATAGGTCTTGCATCACCACACCATTGGCCACTGAAGGACTATCTTGGCTGCCTGTATTGAAGCTTGAAGATCCCTATAGGGGTAAATGGAGCCAAAATAGTGATCCTATGGTCACAGGAAGGAACAGTCTCTCCTAACTACTTGTCTGATGACATGAAGACTCATGAAAGGTGTGGCACTGGGGGACTTGCAGTAAAGCAAGACCTTAACATTGTCTATCTGTGATATGCAATAGCTAAATGTGTTTTGAATACAATTACAGAGATTGTAGAGAAGCTACAGGTCCCCTTATGTAATGGACTCCTTTGTTTTAGGCAGTACTAAGTCTGAACGTGGCCATGAGTCCTGCTAGTTGTGCAAAGTGGATGGTTGGCTGCTTACTCTGATTTCTGCTGAGCTATGTCATTCTTCAAAAATGAACCAGCAAGTAAAGCCAGAACCACACAGACGTGTACTGAAATCAATAGAAATGTATGCCTAAAGCCCACAGGTGGAAGCACTGTTGCCAGACATAAAGCTCCACACTGCAGTTCATCTACAGTTGCATTGCATTGCTACAGGATGAGAGATACTCTCTGGCATTGCTGTCACCAGCCATAGGAATCCCCTGTGACTTTTCTGGAGAGGATGAGGGAGGATCCAGTTTTCCTTTGTTCAGTTTTGGGCAGTGACAAATGTTTTTATTCAGAGGTAGGATTATTTTTATTGTTTTCTCTGCTGATCAATTTGATGTCAATAAGCAGGGCTGTGAGAGTGCACAAAAGGGATGAATACACCAAGGAAGGGAAACAGTACCACCCATGGCAAAATGGCATGAGGTTCCCCTAGCAAGCTGGGTAGGTAAAGGTGAGGTGATTCTGTGTGCCTCAGAATCTTCAACCCTTATTATTTTCTTTGATTATTTTCCTTTTAAAATAATTTTCTTCAAGAAGGGAATCTTTTAGAGAAATAAGGTTATCTTTGTCTTTTTCACTTCTTTCACTTGGTGTCCATCCCCAGAGATGTCAGGTAGCTCAGCAGGTGACATGGAAGATAATACAGTCTTGAAAAGTCACTGGAATCAATTTCTGCATCAATTACTGCTTATGGTTATCTTTCTTGGGATATCTCTTGTTTCATAGGAGCTGCTGGGCAGTGCTCAGGCTCCTCACAGTCATGCCATGGCATGAGTGACTGTGATTCAGCATTGGCAGGCAGCAAGAGACTGTACCACTTAGCTTTCTTTTGCTACAAAACACAGCCCTGCCTTCAGGCTAATGTGTACTTTGTCTTGTCACAGTACTCAATACCACATCCTAGTGTCAGCAGTGGTGTCAGCTTTATTGCTATTTGATGCCACAAAGCTGTGCTAAGGGACCATGGGGTGATTATGGATTGAAGCCAAGAGAGTGCACTGTGGATGTTCAGATAGTGCCACACATCACACAACTGCCTGAATGATTTCTAAAACCGTTGGGGTCCAAAGTTATAGCTGTAGCCCAAGTAGATTTTGTTGTTGTTGTGGGTTTGGGGTTTTTTATATAATTCCTGTGTCTTTCTCATTTCCTCTAATATGTTTAGTAGCTCAGAATCCTCTAAAGGCAACAATGTGCTGGCAGAGGCTCTTGGGAACTGTTGGTAAAAATTCTGTTGCCCAGATGATGAGATTTTTAGGATAATTTCCTGGACTCGGAGATCAGCTCATCTCTGAATATGATCAAAGCTGCCAATGTGTATCTATTGTGCCTATCTGTGACACATAAGGACCACATATAAAACTAAGAATAGCATCACTGCTGACAAGAAAAAAACACTCATTCTCTGTGATGACTATTGTACACACAGACTCCTAATTCTAAATCTCATGAGAAAAAATCTTGCTTTTTTTCAATAATAATTTTGTTAAGAATAAATTAATGGAAGGAAATGGGAAATTGGAATTGATCCAATAGATTGATACTCTATCAGTATAAGTCAGAGATGAGTTTTGGGCAGCATGTGGGATTTGTTTTCCTAGAAATGCCCTGAAAGAACCCAGTTTTTCAGAAGGCAGATGGTTTGAATTTCAGCCTTCTTTTACATTCCTAAACTTTAAAAAACAAAAGCGTCCCACCTCACTAGCTATGGTAGAGATCAAGTATGCAGTCTCTAATGAAATTAATCCAGGCCTTTTGTAAGCAACAGTGTCAATGAAGTTCCTAAGCAAAATCATTAGCTTTTCTGGTAGGAAAGTCAGATGTAAGTGTCAGGTGAGCAGATCAATGCTTGCAAGGGCAATGAGCACCAACTTGTACCATTTAAAATGCTTTTAAAAAAGAGGAAGAAAAAAAAAGAAACAAAAAAGAAAGAAACATTTTTCCTGATGTGTTTTTGAAGGTCATGCTTTCCTCCTTTTACAGCTGATGGTGGTTGCTGGGCACAAGTTGACTAAGGTTTGTTGTGATTATGGTCTCAGGCAGTGCAATTTAGTCATAGCTGAACAGTATAAGGCATGATCAAATTCTGAAAAAAGTATTCTAAAGTGAGCATAAGATATTCTGCAGGTAAGGCAGTAATTTCCTCAGTAGTTAGACCCATAGCACTTCAATGTTTCCAAAATGTATATTGGCTTGGGAGTATGCACTGACAAGCCTCAGTGTGATATGGTCTTTCCTGATCTATACAGGTGCCAGAAACAAGCATGACAATTGTAACACAATAGTTTTAAAACACGGAAGAATCCTGCTTTGCTTGCATGTGTAGCCTTTGTTATCCTGGCTACACTTAACACTTCTGTGTTCTGTTGGGTGACTGTGGTGATTCATTGGCATTCATCAACTTGTAACCAATTCCTTGAGGCTTACATGAAAAAGTATGAAACTACCTTTGGTAGTGATAAAGTTCCCATTTTACTGAAGCTGTAGAAGCTGGGAGTTTAAACCATGCATTTGCATCCCCTCTTGTGATAACTGTAAGCTGTACAGAGCTTGGCTGTGAGGTTTAATAAAAGTTTCTTTGTCAGAATTAAAAGGGCTGATGGAGTGATGTTAATTCTTACTACTTTAAATCATTCGTTTAATTTAAAGATCTGATGATTTATGTGAACTTCTTAGCAACACTTGCACTGTAATGATTCTGGCGCTTGGCAAGCAGGAGTATCATCCTTCTCCTGTCTCTTTCCTAGGCACGCCTTGGTCCACTGAAGACATTCTGATGCCACCCGCAGGAAGACGCAGGTACTTTCAGCAGTTCTGTCCTAATTTACAGCAGCTCTCTTGCCCTTTTAAAGGTGATTTAGCAATACAAGCGGGTAATATTAGCAAGCAGAGGGAACGTCAAGGCATGTAGCTGTGTGGGCACATAACTAAGGGTGATATTCAAGGCCCTTATTGAATCCGTGCCTCAGAATGAGAAGTATTACTTTAGAGCTGGAATGTAAGATAGAGAACAGCAAGCTCCCTCTTCGTGTTCATCTGGACTCAGATAAACACAGATGGAGCTAGACCCTGCTCCTTCTCATAGCCCCCTACAGCAGGTTACCCCAGTGATAGGCTCCAGCCTACAGCTAGACCACAAATATGTTCTGTGAAAGCCCTGCCAAAGCCACAGATGCACGAGGTCTCCCGTATTCCTGCAGGGCATCCTGTGTTTCTGGCTGTTTTCTAGAGAGCTGAGCACAACATCCAGCATCCTGGTGTGCAAGAGGCTGCGTCCCACTAGCAGGAAGCAGTGCCAGTGTGCTGTCACAGCTCAGAGCCATGACACAGAGCAGGCAGAGTATGGGAGCCAAGCAACCTCGCCCCACAGTTATTCTGGGACAGCACAACCTGCCTTTGTATCAGTTCACAGATTTTCCCTGGAGGCTTCACCTATGCATATCTGTGCAATATGGTCCTGCTGCTATTAAGCTGAAGACTTGTGAGATCCAAGTAAAATTAAGGGAAATCTTGGCTTCCTGGAGAACTTGATTACCTTTATGGTTATGCTATTAAATACTGATGCATAATAAAAAAAATCACAGCTTTACAAAACAGTAACAGAGAAGAGGTAAGCAGAAACGACAATGGATATAATAATGTTTATTTTATTTTGATGAGGTTTGTATAGTTCTCACTATACAATAAAAGTAATATAAATTGATTTCTCTGAGTGCATAAATAGGATGACTATTTTTTGATTTTAATGCTGTGAACAGATTACAGATGAGCAGGATTTTTTCCATAATATGCTTAGTAAAATGCTGCGTTTTTGTTGCACTTAATCAGCATTGTGAAAAAAGATCAGGTTAAGAGTGTATAGTTTAAACATTTACACCACTATCATGTTGAAGTCTCTAATTAGAGAGTCATGGGGTTCTGACAGAGAACTTCAGCTATACCCCAAGAGGTGTCTCTTAGAATTTTTAATTTGGAAGATTAGTCATGAGTGTTCCTGGTTTGGGCTAGCAAATGTGTTTGCCTGCCTGTTCTCTGTTTCTCACCTCACAGTGTCAGGAGCAGTACTCCAGGATTTGCCAGCTCAGCAAACACCTGACATCAAATTCACAGCACACACTGACTTGTTTCTGTCTCGCACTCCTTTCCTTTCCTGAAAAATCTGCATCCCTGGAGATACCTTCTTTTCAAAATGTTTTGTGTTTATATCTTTATGCCTGTTTGGGGGAGAATGGGATGAAACTGCACCATCTATCTCTCAGTTGATATGCTTCAGGAGCTCTGTCATTCTGAAATCATTGTGCCTCAGATAGGTCTTCATCAGATTCTTGTGAGGTAGGGAGGGGGGTTTGATAATAGAGATGGGGAGCTGTGGCACAAAGATGCCATATTCCACAAATATTTGGGCACTTGTTTAACTGACAAGTATGAATCCAATTCCCTGCCTAATCTGAGGATTTCTGGGAAGCCAGCCAAACTTTTCACAAGAACACACTTCAGCATCACCACAGTTGCTTGTTAGATCAAGAACTGAGTGGCTGCCGTGGGTGGGCAAAGTCAAACAGTGAATCCTGATACCCCAAGTCCTTATGCTGTGTTTTAACTGTAAGAACTCTCTTTTTGCTTAGTTGGAGCCATCCTATCCCTTTTTCCCGTTAGGACATTTAGTGAGGCACTGCAGAGTCAGCGAGAGCCCCGATGCCAGGAAGAGCAGTGGCCCCGCAGCAGCCATCCAAGCCGGTTTCCCTCTCTCAGCTGGCACTGCTGCCTCCTTACCTTGAGGGCCCCTATGTATTTTTAATTCTGCCGGCATGTGGATGTTATATCCCGAATTTACTCTAATGTTTAACTCACTGGAAACACGGGTTGAACTGACTTAGCCCCGTACTGGCGGCCCCTCAGCAGTACAAGCAAACTGCATCTCCTGCCCGGGTGTGCTGAAAGGGCCCTCGAGAAGAGCTCGGTGCTCTCCGCAGAGAGGGCAGAAAGGTGCCCGGGAGCCCCGGAGCATCCCCAGCGCCCGTCGGTGCCCGCCGCTCCCCGCAGGGAGGGCAGAAAGGTGCCCGGGAGCCCCGGAGCATCCCCAGCGCCCGTCGGTGCCCGCCGCTCCCCGCAGGGAGGGCAGAGAGGTGCCCGGGAGCCCCGGAGCATCCCCAGCGCCCGCCGGTTCCCGCCGCTCCCCGCAGGGAGGGCAGAGAGGTGCCCGGGAGCCCCGGAGCATCCCCAGCGCCCGTCGGTGCCCGCCGCTCCCCGCAGGGAGGGCAGAGAGGTGCCCGGGAGCCCCGGAGCATCCCCAGCGCCCGTCGGTGCCCGCCGCTCCCCGCAGGGAGGGCAGA
>VZTN01024172.1:25587-52986 GCA_013400515.1 Erpornis zantholeuca
GGTGCCGGGCGCGGAGGGGGCGCACGTGGAGCAGGTGCCTCGCATCCCGCCCGCCTCCCTCCGACCCCCGGCGCGCCGCTCCGCCAGGGTCTTCCCGACAGGGTCTTCCCTGCGCGGTTTCGGGATGCTCGCGGGACCCCCGCCAGTCACTTGCGGGCGTATCGCGGGGGGATTCTCTTCCCGGCTGCTGCGGGGAGCGGCGCAACTTCAGGCAGGCACCCGGGCGGGGACGCTGGTCTTCCCCGTTCGCCCTAAGGGGATGGAGTTTGATTAAAGAGCCGCGGATGTCTCTCTGTCTATTCCATCTTTTATTACCTGTTAGGAGAACATGTCCGTTATTTGTGAAATTATTTTATGTCTGTTAAGGTGTTCTTTCTTTTTTTCCTGTACACTATCAAATACAGTTGGTAGATTAAAACACAGGACGAATTCCTTATGCCGTTAAAGTGAGCGCTATGGATTTGCCGAGTTCATATAATGTGATGTTCTCATAGCTCAAAATAAACCTTTTCATTAAAAGGAAGAAAACCGGAATCAGTTCTCAGAGCTTTTGATTGATTAGAGCTCCCTCGTGGAAATCAGCGGGGAGTTTTGCCTGATTAAGAGCTGCAAAATTGTCCTGAGGTTTGTTACACAACTGGCTGTAGTTGTGCAGTACGGGCTCAGTTAGGTAACTTTGCAACTGAGTCTTGTTTTCACTGGTCCAGCTGTAGTACTTTCAAGTTAAATTTGTATCATTTCTCTGCTTTAAACCCTCTCCACTCGACGTGTACGAGGTAGTGGGAGGACTCTTTTACCTGCCTTAAAGAAGAGTAAACGTGTTGGTTAAACTGGGAAGTTGGTGGCATCCGTTGGAGAGAGTGATTGCAATATAGAAATGCTCCATGTGTTTTGCTGGCAGTGCCTGATTAACTGCTCTCATTTAAGTGTTTTATTTCGCTTGCATTGCAGTTGAGCCTCAGAAGCTCTAGTTAAGAACCGGGGACTCAGCTGTAAAAGAAGTTATACCGACATGCATGTAATCATAGACTCTCCAGCAAAGAACATGCTTTCTGATCTGATTATGCAGAAATGTTACAGAAAACAGAGCATTGCTCCCAGAATAGCTTGGAGGTTGCAATTTTCACACATGTGAGCTGACTATTCAGTTTTTGCAGGTTTTTTTATGCTGCTGAAATACCTGACAATAAGCAGTTTACAGAATCCAGTCAGTTGCTTGTGGAACTTTTCTTCTTGCTGCAACTGCAAGAGTTTATGTCAAATTGCTTTTTTTTTTTAAGCTGGGAAAGTAGGTAAAATAAAATGGAAACTTTCTTGCCCTTCAAGCAGCAGCAGCACAGATTGTGGAGGGAGGAAAAAACAAAACCCAGCACTTTTTTGGGGGGTTGTAACTACTTTCAGATGAGAAAAACTCCTTTGGGATGGTGCTTTACAAATTTGTTCTTGGTTCCTTGAAATTTCAAGTGGTGAAAGTCTGATCGATCTAGCTATTCAAGTGAGGAAAAAGGCATTGTATTGTGGTCTGTGGAGTTCAAATGCACATTACTGGAAAGCTTCAAATAGCCTTAAAATAGTCGTTAGTGGGGCAGGTTTATTTGCTATGTTTGGGACAATTGGGTTTCCATTTAGAAGAATAGGGAGTGTTTCTGAAGCAGAGCGTAACTCTGGAATTCAGTATTGGTGTTCCCAAACTGAGACCACAATCTGGTAGGAATCCATTGCATGTAAATTCAGTGTCTGCAGATACGTGTGTTGGTATTGCTAACCTCACTAGAGGTTGGAGACCTTACATTTTTAAGGATAAGTCTATAGAAAAAACTCAGGCATGCGACAAACAGCTTTCCAGAGCTAGGGATGATGGAAAACAAATTGTGTTATCACTAAAGTGAAAAGTATTCAAGAAAGCTGTTAATAACATTCAAAAGGATGAATATGCATGTGAAGAGCATTATTGGTTTGTGTAGCTCAGTAGCCAGAGTGCAGCTGAGCTATCATGCTTAATTGTCCATCTCATAATTTTTGGGCAGAGATTTTTCTAAAACAGGGTGCTTTAATGTACTCCAGTTTGAAACACTGAAGTAAGGTGGGTCACGGTGAACTAATTCTGCTCAAGAGATTGGATACTTGCACCTTGGACAGAAAACCTATCTTCTTAGCAGTGTGACAAAGCCTGGAGCTCTCCACACACAGAGAAGCTAACGGGGTACACATTGTGATATTCCACGTTCAGTGCTGGTTTAAAGGAGACATTTCTGTGCCAGCTATCCCTTCTATATCACAATTGTTGATTTGGCTTCATGAGGTGGGCTAAAAAAGTGCCATGGATGTGAAAAGATTAAGTGCCTTGCTGAGTTGCTTGGGAAGTTTAAAAGAGCAAGACACTGAGACCAGATGGAAAAAGGTCTAGACTGGCAGTTCAGTCTGGCTTGTCTGCCTTGTTTGCTATAGGTTGTTTCTTTCTCTTTCTAGGTACTGCATTCAATGGTTGGCTGACAACACACAAAGTTTAAATAGTGTTTTTCTGTTACGTTCCCTTCTATCTCTTTGCATGAACATGATATTTGGTAGGCATCGGTGTTTTATCAAGCTGTCATAGCTTCCCTTTTCGTGGGTTTATTATTTTAATGTTTTGAAATCATCTATTAGGCTCCATGCAAAAACAACACTGTTAATGAATGGTTAGAGCAGTGAAATTTAAATGTGAGCTAGCCAGAGGTCAGCATTATGGTTCCTGTGCAACCATTAGTCAGCAACACTTTGCATAAATATCCAATCTAAAATTTAATATCATCCACTGTAATGTATCTCATTGGAAAGGTGACTTTAGGTAAGCAGGAAGTTCTAACTGGAGGATGAAGGATACATGCCTACAAAGAGCTGTGCTGAGACTGATGTAACAATGGTAATCTGGGGTTTAAGCGTTTGTGAATCAAAAGTGTAAGTCCATTTTTGCTCTTAAAAATTACAGTGTGAAACTTTAAGGTGGCTTAGTATTTTTAGTCTTTTTGCAAGATGCCTGGCAGCAAAACCTTCATAGTAGCTGCTCTGAGGAGCTCTGCTTTTGTCTGCCCTTGGAAGTGAAGCATCCTTTGCTGGTGCAGTTGCATGTGCCAATGTGCTAGTTGTTGGGAGAGAGAGGTTTTTATTCAGCTTAAATTCACATTTGAGTCGCTAAAGACCCTCATATTGTCTCCCATTAATCAGCCAACTGTAGTTTTTGTCTTTAAGCAAATGAAGGTGAGTTAATTTGCTCCTGCTTGCCCTTTTATGCTGCAAGAGCTACACAGCTGTGAAGTTGCCATCTAGCCTTGATTCAGGAACATATTTTTCTTCCAAGTGGTGCGCATGTCCTCAAATAGCCTGGATTCTCAGAGAAAGGTAGGTCTGAAAGTGGCTTTTGTGGCCTAGAAAAAAGCTACACATAGATAAGGGGAGCTACATGCATGCTTAAAAACTAGCACATGCCCAAGTGTTTTGGTGAATAAGCTGGAATGCTTTGCTGAATCACAGCTGTGAGGGTGCAGAAATACTATACCTATAGCGTCTGCTGCAGCTGAGTGCAGCGCTGGGAGTGAATTTCAGGGCAGGGGTTTGGAGACCATCCGGACAGCAAAAATTAACAAGGAGTAGAATTGTACATGTTACACACAGGAATGGAAACATTACAGTGCAAGTCGCTTTACTGGGAAATTTTACCAGTACTTCTCACTTTCTCTCTGACACTCAAATGCCGAGTGAAAAATTGATGCAGTAAGTGACCCAATTTCCATTGATTTCCCTAAAGAGAAGGATTTTATGAAGGGTGTTTCTAAGTAAACTGCCTTGGGGGTTCCACCCGTGACCTGCAAAAACGGTGGGATTTGCCCAATAATGACGTTTTTGTGTCAGTCCCTGATAATCGATTCCGTGCGCGGGACCAGCGTTAAGTATGGAAGTCCCGGTACCGACCCGGTCTTGGTTCCATTAACCTACCCGCGACCTCCGAGGGCGGGGAGCGGGGCCGGGGCTCGGGGAGCGGGGCCGGGGNGGACGCGCATCCCGAGATCCCGGGGCTGCTCCCCCCGTGAGGAGCATCCTCCCCGTGGGATCCCGGCGCGTGTGCCGGGAGGGACGCGCATCCCGAGATACCGGGGCTGCTCCCCCCGTGAGGAGCATCCTCCCCGTGGGATCCCGGCGCGTGTGCCGGGAGGGACGCGCATCCCGAGACCCTCCGGCCGCTCCCTCGGTGAGGGGCATCCTCCCCGTGGGATCCCGGCGCGTGTGCCGGGCGGGACGCGCATACCGAGCCACTTATTCCGCTTCCCCGGCGAGGTTCATCCTCCCCGCGGGACGCCGGAGGGTGTTTGGGGCTGATGCGCATCCCGAGCCACTGTTCCGCTCCCCCGGTGAGGCACATCCTGAGCACCCTCCCGTTCGCAGCGGTCGCCTCCTTTACCTGGGTTATTTTATGATGTCCTGCGACAGCAAAACCCTTTCTCTCCTTGTGCGCCTGGTTATGTTCAGGAGCTAGTCTAAGCAGAAGGAGATTCCTCTGCTAACTGAGCTCGCTGCCCTCCCCCACCCTAGTGTTACCACTAATCTTTCCTACTTTGCCAGCCCAGGACCTCCAAAGCTGGAAATGAAACGTATGCCAGCTTCTTTGGTAGCTTGACTGAAGGCAGTGCAAGAAGCACCTCAGGATGGAGCACTAAGAGGATTCTTGGCTAGACCAACCTTTCGTGGCTAAAGCAGTGATTCCCAACTGTGTGACTTTGATTCCTCATTTATTGTCAACAAATGTGTGATTGATACAGGGGGAGTACCTACAGCGTTATTTGCTAGTGACTGCAAAGTGGCTCAGAAAATCTGGAAGTGAGTGGCTGTTACAGAGAGTTGGAGTAGTATGGAGTAAGAGCCCCTTTAGTTGAACAGGGTACAAATGGAAAGCAGTTGTGCCCTAAGCAGGAAAAGTTTTCTTTGTGTAAAAGACTGAGCTGTGGAACTGCTTGGGCAGTTAATCCATGCATTTCTAATCTACTGCGTACTATAATTTCCTGCTGTGAATTCATCACAAAATGTTATACGGACTGTCAGTCTTCAGGCAACAGGGTAGACATTCACTGTATATCTGGAGGGGGCAAGACACCCTTCTCACAGGTGGAAAAAGCCAGCCATTTGGCTATGGAGTGTGGTTTGGACAAGGGCAGTCCCAGAATTAATTTCTGACTCTTTTTTGACTGTCTTGAGAAAGTTTCTCACTTTGCATTACAGTGTCTAGAGCCTTCAGACAAGATTGTTGTCTTTAGTAATGCTTGCTACTGTGGTTCAGCATAATGTGAAGGACTAGGATTGCTAATGTTGGTTGCCATCTAGAAGGACTCTGTCAATAATCAACTGGGTATCATGAAAAAATGCAGAACTGGCTTGTTGAATTAAAAATATCTTGCACAATATCTGCAGTAAGATAATACGTTTACACCTATGTGAGGGCTGTGACTGGCACTTTGAAGTCACTGCCAGTAAAATCCTTGGAAATGTGGACAAATTAATAGCCTGCAGCTCCCAGTGTGCTAAGTAATGTAGATAGCTGTTTCTTACTTGATTTTACACTAATTGCTGCTGCTGCTGTTACCATTGCATTTGTGAGTTGATGGAGGTGCACATCATCTGTGTACTCCTGGTGCAAATGTTGCCCTGGTACATCATGCATTGATAAAAGCAGATTTTACTTGGCTTTTAATTTATGGTGCAAGTTTTATGGGATCATTAAAGTTCACTGAAAAAGATAGAAAATTACTTGGGGATCCTGACAGACATTTAGCCAGACAGGGTCATCTTTACCTAGTGATCAAAGAAAGGAGGAAGAAAAGAAAATCTGTAAAAATCTATGAAATTATTTATTTGGAATGAGTGCGTAGGTGAAGGAGAAGAGTGAGGGAAGGGAAAATTGAAAAGTGGAATAGCCTGCCTGTCAGAATTTTAAGTATGGTCCAGTCCTCTGTGAGGGACTGCAGGCAGCTTGTAACTGCTTGGGGATGTTATTTTTGAACTTGCAGAAAACTTTCAGTCTTAAGCTTGCCTTGAAGGTCTGGGCTGAGGCTCAGCTTCACTTGCAACTAAAGCTTAATTTTTTAATTTTTTTTTTTTTGTGATTTTGCAGATGTATAAAATACAATGTCATCTCTTTATGTTGGGGATGACAGTATATACTGGAGGTGGCCACAGTAAAGCAAAGAAAGATCAAGCAGAAACCTTTAAGGCACATGTAACTTTCTCTGAGTTTAGGAAAAGTCCTTTTGGCTGTTCATCTAGATTAAGTGGTGCCTGACTATCTGTAATTTTAATTTTGCTTCTCTTTGGGACCTAAACAGTCCTAAAAACTTTGATAGAGATTCCAAATAAATATTTCTGTTAGTTATGATTTTATATCTTAAAAGATCAAGTGCAACTTACAGGAAAAATGACAGTATCAATCCTTCTTTTTCCTATCCATCAAAATCTTATCTTCCATAAGAAAAAATTGGGTTAGGACTGCAGAGTAATCAGAAATGATGAAACTGGTGAACTATGTTTGAAAGTTTCTTTTTCTTCACAAGCTCAGATACTTTGTATCTCTCTCTATCAAGGACTGGGAGATGAAGCAGAATAAATGTTCATTATATGCAGGTTGTAACTGCAGTTTGAAATGTCAGATGCAGTTTATAATTAGGAACAGGAGACTAAAACTTCATCTCTGAACATAGATTTTTAATGAATGGCTGATTTAAAATAAAGTATACAGAAAAAGGCATGAAAATGTTTAAATAAATATTTTTATGAGATTATCCCTTAGTATTGAGTTAAATATTGTCTTGCTTCTGTAATTATTTTAAGTGCAAATAATATGAAAGTGACTGATTATACAAGAAAAAAAATTGTGTGTGTGTTGAATTTTAATAGTCCTATTTATGAATTATGTTCAACCGTGGACTCGAGAAAGAGAGACTGAATAAGCTGATGCAATGCTTCCCCATCAACTCAAAACGGTATATAATAAAAACTGCAACATTAAAGAAAATAGATTGCAAGGATTAGTTAATTGGAAAAGTACTCTTCAGGTGATTAATTCTTAAATGTTTTCCATGGACTGGTAAGGGAGATGGTATTTCAATTTTTGCAGTCAAAGCTAAAATGTCTAGTTCATGGGGACTTCTGAACTTTCTGATTTCATCAGTGCAATCATAACCATAGAATTTTACAAACTGTTCAGTGAACTTGGTCAGCAGTGTGGATTCTGTTAGGTGGAGCGCCTGTTAACCAACCCTGTGGGGAGAAGCTAAGGCATTTAGCTGTAATGATCCCTTGGCCACTTTGTTCACCCTTTACCATGCACAAAGTGACTATGAAAGCAAGATATAAATAGCTTTAAACAGGTATTTACTGACTGAGAAATATGGTAGGTGACTAGCAAGCAGGCAAAGCACTGACATACCACTTGACAGTAAGATATCTGCTTCACAGCCTTGCAGGATAGCTGAGGTTGGGAGGCACCTCTGGAAGTCATTTGGTCCAATTCCCCTATTCGAGCATGGCCACTTGGAGCTATTCACCCAGAACTGTGTCTAGGTGGTTTCCAGTGAGGGAAACTGCAGCTTCCCTGGGCAACTTGTGCCAGTGATCGGTCACCCTTACAGTGCAAAAGGTGTTTTCTGACCTTCAGAAGGAACCACTATGTTTCAGGTTGTGCTCATCACATCTGGTCCAGGCCCTGGGCATGACTGGAAAGAGGCCAGCTCTGTGCTCTGTGTGGCCTCTCTTCAAGTATTTGTGTATGTTAGTAATTTCCCCTCCTGAGCTTTCTGTTCTCTAGGCTGAAGAGTCCTACCCCTCTTTCCTCTTATGTTAGGTGCTCCCATCCCTTCATGGCCCTTTGCTGGTCTCTCTCAAGTATGTCCATGTTGCTCTTTCAATTACAAACCAAGATCTCCATGCGTGGCCACACTCAACCTGGCACCATTGCTGGCCTGGCAGTCATCAGGACTGGGGAAAGTTCACTTCTATTGTGCTTTGGATGGACTGATTCTCAGTATTGCTGGGTTTTTTTTTCTGCAGCTTTTTGTGGTTGTTTTTTGTTGGCTGGTTGGTTGTTGTTTTTTTTTTTTCTTTTTTTTTTGAGTCCTTGGACTGTTAACAACCTAGGATCTTTCAAGAATCTTATGTCTAGCTGCAGATTTACCATTCCTGTCTATCGTGACTCTAGTCTGAGTATTGTTGCACAGCTTTCTTACAAGCTGGCAGTTTCCTTAGAAGTTTCACTCAAGGTTATGCAGTTCTGCTGTGTCAAATCTAGGACTTGGATCACAGTTAGCTGAACCCCTAGGAGGAGGATGCACACAAAGCTGAGGTGTGAAATCAGCATGAGCTATGCTGTGCCAATTCCCTTAGGAGGACACACAGTGAATAGTAGCTGCAAGGTTATTTGAACTACTTTCAAAATAACTGGATGTCTACAAGAGAAGCCTTGTAACTTAAGCCTTCTCTGTGCTGGACTTTTACTGTCAGTGTGATTTCATATGTATTTCTGACACTAATGTGGTTTGTAATTGGCTCTTTGCCAGATCTTAGAAAGTGACAAGTGGTGTTGATGGGGATTGCCTATGGTCAGGAAATCTCTTTCATTTTTGTGCCAGGAAAGGTTTATGTTAAATATTAGGAAAAATTTCTTCACTGAAGAGGTTATCAAGCTTGGGAACAGGCTGTCCAGGGAACTGGTTGAACCATCATTCCTCGAAGGACATAGTTTAGTGGTGGACTTGGTAGAGTTTAACTGTTGGACTCAATCTTAAAGGTCTTTTTCAACCTAAATTATTCTATAATTCTAAAAATAAAAAACCACAAAAACTATCATAAGAAATAGAGGAAATAGAGGAAGGTGGAGCTCAAGATGCTGACAACAGTTTGAAAGGAGCGAAGGACTGAGAGTGAGAATCAGGACGCTGGCTTGCTATGTTATATGCAGGAAATGGTGGTGCACTAGGTAAAATTAGAAGAAAGTTAAAAATAAGAACAAGATTTATGGATAGACAAGATGATGCTTTTGGTATTTCCCAAGGGATAGAAGGATCAAACATTACAGGTGGGTTTTAATGAAAAAACAGTGGGTAAAATTCTGACTCTTTTGAAAAGCAAAACTTATATTGCCTTCACTGGTGCTGGAATTATTCCTGTCTTGAATGTCAGGAAAGGAAGAGAGTATCAGGAAAGAAACTAAATATTTTCTTGTATTTACAAGTTTCTTGTATTTACTAAGTTGGAACTTTTGTTATCTACAGTGGAAAATCAGGTCAAACACTGGGAAAAACTTTCTTATTGGAGCAGTAATGCAACAGAAAAAAGATTCTGAAATAATTGAAATTTGATTCATTTGAAGGTTGAAGAGCAGAAAGTGTCTACCATGAAGTTTTCAGATACAGTTAATTCATTTTTGGAGACAAATAGTATTTCAGCCACGCCCTTTGTGATTTTATAAAATCTTTCTGAAAGTAGACTTTCAGATTTGTTTGATTCTTTCTACACAGGAGACATAGCTTTCTTAAATTGTTAGTATATATGCAGCACATGAAGAAAGCCAACGTGTTTCTGACATAAAACCACATAACTTAACAAAAGATAACAAACTGTGAAAATAATGTAGATTTGTTTGGGGTTGGTTTTGATTTTGTTTTTTTGGAGGGAAATGCATAGATGAGATCCTCAAATTTATAAAACTTACCAAAACCTTTTAAAATTTGCAGAATACTATGCAACTGCCAGTACACCTGATTCTGATGCAGGTTTGTATGCAATNTCCTTGGACTAAGATTTCTGATAGTGTGCACCTGGTAATCGTCCTATTTTGTAAGCTGGCTATTTATTAATGCTCTTTGATGTATTTGCTGTTGCAATTTAAATATTTATTTTGACTACTTAAAGTGGCTTCTATGACTTGCTACTCAAGTGCTAGTTTGATGCCTTTGAAAAGTGCCACTGCTCTTGCTGCTGGAGATATGTAAAGTGTGGTGTGAATGACTTCCCACTGCTCCTTATGAAGAGGGACAGACGCTGTGGTATCTTCCTCAAAGAGATGCCACTTAAAGCTTCAGATATATTGACATAAGCATTCATTGGGTGCTATCAGTGACTGGTACATCAGTCATCTTCTACCTACTGCTTTGTTAAGGATTGTTTTATGCACTGGAGTGGTGGTGTGGCTGGGTTTTGTGTGATTTGTTGTTTTGTTTTCATTGTGGGTTGGTTGCTTTTGTGAAGCGTTCAATTTGAGAGCACTTAAATTGCAACAGCGTTTATAGGATAAATTCTGCTAGTTTTGTTTTTGGAAGCAATTAACCAATTGGATGACAAAACTGTATGCACTCTAAAATCCTCTGTTTCATTAGGCTGTGATGCTGAAGAATGACCTTTCTTCCATCCACGATCTTTGCTTCCTGCTATACCGAACCAAAAATTTGCAGGGGTTCTTTTATCTGGTTGAAATTTCTTACAGCAGTGTTCTTTCCAGGTGTTTCCCTAATTAGGGGTTGAATTTGTCACCTAAGTAAATGCATTTCATTGGTTTGTTTAAAGAAAAAGTCAAGATTATCAGATACAATTTGTTTTGAAGTTCTGCAACACCTTTTTGAAAAAGCTTCCTTTAAACCTTTTGGAGTTAACTGCTCAAAGAGCTGTACTTGAAGGCTAGCAGTGATTCTCAGAAGGGTTGACTGGAGGAGATTTAAAAATTAGCTATTCTAATCTGCAATGGAAATGGATCTGCTTTGAACCAAAGTTTAACTGGTGTTTACAAAAGGTAGTTTCACCGTGAAATTTGATTGATGAAGATGAAGGTTGTTTCCTGCCTTAAACAAGTCTTTAATTTCTGCACCTTGATACTCATGATGTTAATGTATTGATTTGCTTTTCTGTCCTATTAAGCTAGATTGGTCCTTCTTTTACTGGAATAAATCTGATCCTGAGAGTTTTCTTACATAAACACTACCTACGTGGAGTTAGGAAGGTTTAAACCTGTTTTGTTCTGAGTAAGTTTAAGATGAAGCATGACTTTTGCAAGTGATAATGATGAAGCCAAATAAATGTGTTCTGTAGGAATTTAGGATCGTAATTTGTATAAAGCAGAGTTTTGCATGACTTGAATTTTACGACCCTCCTTTCGACAATTCCTTTCACTGTGGGCAGTTAGTCTGTAATCATTCTCTAAAGTGAGTACCCAGAGTTAATTTCCTTATTTGCACTTATGTCTTGGTGTTGTTTTATTATGGAAATACTTATGTTTAACTACCCCATTAGCAGGTGAATAATTCTTTCATGCTGTTGCATCCATTTCTCAGTGGCCATCTATTGTCTGATACGAATTTTTTCAAAGAGTGCAGTTTTTTAACTGTGAGCAGAGGCTAAGTTGGGGTTGAATGAAATAGCAAGGAGAGAATGTTGAGGATTTGATCAATTTGAAATGGTCCATTTTTCCTGCAGTTCAAGATAATTAGGGAAGACAGATGCAGCAGGTGACTTGCAGTGTAACTGATGTCCTTAAATTCACTGACATAATACGAGCTGCGCTACAGAAATTTTCACAGATTACCACTGTGTAGGTTTCCAGCAGAATGCACAAGTTCTGTAGAAGTGGAAGTGACCAGTGGTTACTGAAAGAAATGGGGGAGAGTAGCCCTTATGTTTTTCATGCAGCTGTTGCCAGGAAACTTCAGTTGAACACAACCTGTTATTGATTGTGGTTTCCTTGGCTTAGTGATGATATATGCATTAGACCACAAATTCAGTTTCTCTAAAGTGATTCTCATGTGACCTATCCCCGGCTTTGATAGTGAAGAATTTTTGTAGTCTGGATTTTATGCTGGGGTTTTTTGGTTTGTTTGTGTTTGTTGTTTGTTTGTTTTAAATGGATTATGAATACTGTAAGCAGATGGAAAATGCCCAGTGGAATTGCAGGTGAAAAATAAGGTAGAAGGTCGTGTCACTTGTGTTGAAGTGAAGGAAAAAATTAGTATGCAGCTAAAAGCTTATGAATGAGCGAATGATGGGTGTTAAATGCTCTTATTAGTGATGTGTTAGGAGGAAAACAGAGAAGCTGACCTCTGTGGAAAAGTTAATGCATTAGCTGTCAGTGTAAAATGTCTTGTGAGCCTTGTTGAGGCTCACAAGTCTTGTAAAGAGTGAGGTAGTTACATTTGGTTTGCTTTGTTTGTAATCCACCACGGAGTGTAGGTTGCCAGGATTCCTCTGCAGAACAAACAGTGCATGAGCAGCAGAGATTTTGGAGCAGAGGAACTGAAAGGTGTCAATAAGTGTGGAGATGGATGGGGCATTTTGCAGGAAGTCCTGCCTGAATTGTCTGTTAACACCTACTTGCTTGTACAGTTGGGCTTATGTAGATGATGAGTGTCTGAAAGGGCCCCTTGTGACAGCTCCCATGGTGAAATCACTTGTGTTACCGAGGCACGATTCATGAGAGCTCATGTCATCCATTTTCTGTTGAACGATCTGTGTTTCTGGGGTTACTCTTTGAGTGGTGTGGGTAAATGCTTGAAGCTGTGTGAGGATGCTGGTGTGAGGCTCTGGTGACTAGGAAGGCTGGACATACCTGTTTTAAATAACTTGCTAGATCATATTTGGTGCTTGCAAGCATCCATGCATGTTTTCAGAGACACACTCAGACCTTAAACAGAGAAGATTAAACAAACTCTGAGCATGAGCATGATTTAGCAACATAGATTTCTCCTGCTGTTGCTTGGCCCTCTCTCCGTGCTGCACTTGTCAATACCCACGTTAAGGGCACACAAAGAAAGGCTGGGGGGTCTCAGAGCACTGATTTGGTGACTTTTCTTTTCAGAAAGGAGATGATCAGAACATTTTTCTATTGCAAGTAAGAAGCAAGGATGCTTAAAAATCAACTCAAACAATCTCAAGGAAACAAGAGACTTACAAACAGTTCTTATTCCAATGCTGGCAACATTTTTGTTGACTTAGTGGTCTGTTCCAGGAATCCTTTAATTTTCAGCATTAGCCCCACTCCATATTTACATGACAGCTCATGAAGAAGAAGCATGAGGCAATAATGCTAAAAGGGTTTTTGTCATTAATTCTTTCTTGTAGAGTGTGGGGTTTAAGGATTTCATGCATCTGGGATGCTTTGAAAATGGAAAGTGGCATGGGAAACACTATGTTCTAGTATGTTTTTTCTCTATATGTTTTGTTATGCAGTGTATTGACTCCAGAAGTGTAGGTAGTTTGTGACTTAGCTGGCTTCCTAACTGTTCTAGGATAAAATATCTATTGGTATAATTTTTGAGCTGCAAGCTCTCTTGGCTTTCAGTTATTACTTTGAACTCATTGCAGAATTACTGCATTTGCAGAGCCCAGTTTTGTGACTTTATTGGGTTTTTTTCCGTCATAAAAAATGCTCACAAAGGACCAAACCACACTGAGTTGGGTAGAAGATGAGAAAAGAAGGCAAACCTTCACTGCCAAACTACAGTGGCACATTTTAATATTTTACATTGTATTTTCATCTTGTTTTCATGTTAGTGGTGGAAATGAAAAAGAAAGTTGTGATCAGTGTCTCAAAATCAAATGTAAACATCTGAAAATTTTCAAGTTTTTTTGTGTTCTATTTAAATTATGTATAAAGATTATCAACTGAGTATTAATTTTTGTGTTTTATTCAGAGAAATAGAGGATAGGCTTTTAGCCCTCATTTAATATCCAGCTCTTGGTCCTACTCAGCTTTTACTGTTAGGCTATTTTAAAAGAGACTTTAAGGAGTTCATGGATCTCTTTAACCAAATGATTAAGATATAAAAAACGTTAAAAATCCAAACTTGCTTCTAATTACTTCATGTTTGTATAATAACTTTTATTTTTCTAGTTCTAAAATTATCATAGAATGCTTTGGGTTGGAAGGAACCATAAATATAACCTAGGTCCAACCCCTCCATGGGCAGGAACATCTTCCAGTAGGTGAGATTGCTGAGGTCCCCATCCAACCTGGCCTTGAACACTTCCAGGAATGGGGCATCCACACCTTCTCTGGCTAATCTGTTCCAGAGCCTCACCACCCTCACAGCAGAGAATTTCTTCCTAACATCTGAAGGAGCAGGGGTTAGTTTAAAAACTGTCTCCCTTGTCCTACCACTATCTGCCCATGTAAAAAGTTGCTGTCACTCTTTTCTGTAAGCCCTCCTTAAATACTGAAAGGCCACAGCAAGGTCTCCCCAGAGCTTCCTCTTCTCCAGGCTGAGCAACTTGACTTGTTGAACTTATTCATGATGTTCTCATGGGCCCACTTCTCAGGCTTGTCCAGGTTCCTCTGCATGGCATCCTGTCTTTTTCTGTCTCAGCAGCAAATGCACTGCTCAGCTTTGTGTCATCTACAAACCTGCTGAGGGTGCACTCAGTCTTGCTGTTTGTGTGTTTGATAAAGATGTGATAAGGCACGGATCCCAACACAGAGCCCTTAGGAACACCCCTTGTTATCAGCCTCCACTTGGCCATAGAGCCATTGAATACAGCTCTGACTGCATCTCTCCAGCCACTTCTTCATCCAAGAGTCCATACTTCGAACCTATATTTCTCCAATTTGGAGATAAGAATGTCATTTGGGATTGTGCCAAAAGCTTTACAGAAGTCCAAAAAGATGACAATGATTGGTCTTCCCTTGTGGACCATTGCCATCACTCCATCATGGAAGGTTATAAGATTGGTCAGGCATGATTTGACCTCAGTAAAGCTGTGCTGGCTGTCTTGGACCACTTCTTTGTCTTGTATGTGCCTTAACATTGCTTCCATGAGGATCTGTTCTGGGATCTTTCCAGGCATAAAGGTAGGCTTGCTGGTAGTTTCCTTTCTTTTTTTAAATACGGGAGTGATTTCCCTTTTTCCAGTCACCAGGAACTTCACCTGACTGCCACAACTTTTCAAATGTGATGGAGAGTGGCTTGACAACATCATCATCTAGTTCCCCAGGATTCTGGGATGCTTCTCATCAGGCCCCGGGGATTTGTGGCTATTCAGTTTCATCAAGAGTTTCAAACCTTCTCTTTGCTTACAGTGGGAGGAACATCGCTACCTCAAGCCCAGCCTAAAGGTTCAGGGACTAGAGAGAAATGGGAAGCCTGAATTATACTTCTAAACCACTGACCTGGATTGAAGCAGATGTGCTTTCTGGCTTTCATTTGTCAGGAAACATTTGTCTTTGTTTGCAGGGTCAGGTGAATAAAGTATTTGATTTTTAATTGGCCACTGAACCAAGTAATCATAAATGCTTGCTTGCTTTGTTCTCATACAAATGTTCTTCTAACTTGTTACTGATTTTATGAGCACAATGAAAGCTTTTTTAAGATTTGGAGGGGTCAGATTAGATATTCTTTTCCTGAAAACAAATTTTTCTTTTCTGAAGTAGCTTTCATGGCAGCAGAACACATAGGTGGCCTTAAAAGTCAACAGCAAAAGTCAACTGTCCTTAAGTGCACAGACCAGTGGTTAAAGGACTTTGTGGCTAAATTGAAACTTTCCTTTTTCTGTAAAATGTTTGTATTTGGAGCTGGGCCAGAGGACAAGAGAACTGCCTGGGTTCTCTGCTCAGCTGGCTGCAGCAGGGAGAGGAGGTGCAGTGCCTCTTGCTTCAGCCTGGTTTCACGCAGTGTTGGCGTACATCAGTGGCAGGGGCATGCTGACTAAGGCAGCATCAGTTAACGGCATTTATAGCCCTAGTGTTTGGAAAAAAATTGTTATTCAATTTTTAGTTGAAAATTAAATTTAGCAAACTGAGTGGAAATCATCAATCACTTGGTGTATCAGAAGGACTGAAACCCTGATTTACTGGATTGTTTATCTGAATAAACATTTTTGGTAACTCTTGCCCCATCCTATTCAATTTGTTTGGGAACCCCAAATACTCTTGCTGTTGTGCAGAGTATTACCAGCTGTCAGGGGAAGTGGTGAATCTCAGCTTCTCTTGCTCTTGTTCCTGTAGGGTGTTCTGGAAAAGCAGGGCTCAGGTATGAGGCACATCTGGGCAGCAATGCCAGGTGACAGTCGTCTCTTCTCTCCTTGTCATGGTCTCGCTTATCTGAGGTGTGTATTTGGGAGCTGGTTTTAGCCCCCTGGGAAGGAAGAGCCAATATGAAAGGTTGAAACAGGAAGAAAAGGAAGGGAAGATTAAAAAGAAAAACTGCCTTTGAAGTCACACTTTGAACCAGTCCCTGAATTCTTACAAACATCGTATAAGTGTTGCTCCTCTGTGCTGTGGTGAATGAGTCACAAACATTGCTGCTGTGCTTTTTCAAATCTGTGTAAAGAAGGGAAGTAATGCTACTCCAGCTCTTCTGCCTGGAAACTGAGGAGCAGCAGGGTTATGGTATTTGTCTGCAATCATACAAGGGACCTGTGACAGTGAGGCACCAGATGGGGGATGTCTGGACTTCCAGTCCAGCACACATGGTAACACAAAATGCTAAAAAAACACTTTTCAATATTTCAAGTGTATTGGGCAAAAAGAACAGAAAGCTTGATTTCAAAGTTTTGAGTAATTTCTATTCAAACAAATTAAGTGACAGGCAGAAATAGTTGCTTGTGTTATATCAGTAGTGCAGGTATCCTTTTACCCCATGCAGAAGCCCTTGTCAAAAAATTACTGTTTATGGAGAGATTTAGAGCTATTTCACTTCCATGAGCTATTTACTACTTCAACTGAAGTAACATCTATTAAACATTTATTCGAAGTACAATACCCTCAAGAGCCAATTTAGGTAGACTGCAATATCTCTTTCTAGGCTAAAAATTGCTCTGTATTATGCATGTAGAAAAATCCATTAAATTATTTTTCCTGCTCCTCTCAGTCTTTATTATGTTTTGAGATTTTTTTTTTTTTTATGAGGTAATAGGGAAGGAGGGAAGAAAACTCTTTTGTCAGCTTCATAAAGGGACAGTCAAAGCTTTTGTGTGTACAGGATTTTTGGAATGATGTCTTCAATTTTCTTCTAAATTTTGTATGTTATTATGACTGCAAACTGTCACACTCCCATTGTCGTAAACAATAGTCCTTAGAGCTTTGGCATTTACCAGCCTGGCAGCCAAGCGGATGTGTAGAACAACGCTGAAGACAGTGACTTAAATCATGTTGCAAAACACAGCTAGCCCATGTAGTATTTACTTCAAATACGGTATACTATTTTTAAAACATTGTGCCTGCAGCAGGGGATGATGTTTGAGCATCAACATCACATTTGATTACTGCTTGAGAAGACAAGCAGCTGCCTTGGGTTGAAGGTAAGAGAAAAGATGCTGCTGACCCACAGAGCTCGCTGAGCTGAAGGTTTGTGGGGATTGAAGGAGGGTGATGCAGGTGAGACCTGCCTAGGGGTGTGGGCCTTGGTGGGAAATGGGAGGATTGAGCTCACGTTCTGGGCTGGGTGTGCGTGGAGAGGGTCTGGGGTCTCCTACCCTTACCCTGTTACCTTTAGTCCTCTCTCTTAGAATTAAATTTTACTGTACATTTGGGTGTTGCCAGGTGTTAAGGGATAGGTCATTAAGTGGCACAAAAACCTGGTGCATGTCAGACTTGAGGAGATACTAAGTGATGGGACCACAGCCCAGTGAATTCAGGGAACATTTTTTCCTTAGTCTCTGCTGTATTTTTTTTTATGACAGATACAAAGATTTTAACAGATTTGGTATTCCTCTGTAGTGTCCTAAATTTTTTTTTTTGAGGATGTTTTAAAGAGACAAAACAAAAAAAATAATTTTGGGACTTTGTGCAAGGATTCTTTGTTCTTTTCATTGTGTTGCATGTCCATTAAAGTTAATATTTACCTGTACTTCAGTGAATCCCCTCCCACCCTCCTCCTAATCAGCTCTTTCCAAGCAGAGGAAGGGGATTCAAGTAACCAATACCAGGCTCTAAACTTTGGGTCAAGGAGGGCTTGCAAGTTACTGTGAGTCAGGTGAGCCATGCTAACGCTCCCTGCTTATGCTCTGAACTCCTAACTTGACTAACTCCAACTGAAAACCATAGGCTGCAAAAACGTTATTCATCTTTTGCACTATTTGAAGTTGATGTCATCTGCAGGTACTCACCAGCACCATGTTGTCAGAGATTGTTTCTGTACAGGTCTGTAAGCAGGACAGATGTGTCAGATTATTCTAGTCTGCTTCAGTCTAAGTTTGTTAGACTCGTTTAACCTGCTTTGCACGGGGAAGTGGGTTTGAGTCAGCTCACTGACTTTGCTGGAAGGAGATTAGGGAGTGCTTTTTACCATCAGAGCCATAGGGAAGGGACAATGATGAGTAGTACAGCTACCTACAGAAGATATCTTGGTAGAGCCTGTGATTTTTTTGCCAGTTCATATATCTTGTATTCATACAGCCTGAAGAGATTAAAATGTGTAAAAGTTCAAGTTGGTCCAAACTCTGCTAGCAGGTCTGGTTTGATTTATACCTGTTATTACCATGGCAGAGGAGTTCTTAAATTTGGTGTCCCAGCAAAATCTTTTCAGTGTAGACAAAGGCACAGTGTTGAATGCTCCTGCTCATCTAGCTCTGATTATTTTTAAAAGCTTAAAAAGAAACTCCCCTAATCAGATAATGCAACATTAGCTTGCTATTCTGAACAAGTTTAAAGCTATTTTCAAGCATGAAGGTCTATATAAGAAAGATTTATCTCTGTAAACATTCAGCCAAGCCATTTTGGCATGCTGGATTGAGGAGATGCTAATAGATGGTGGATTTATTTGATTTTTTCTCTGCTCTGTGTACTATACTGTGCTTGCTGGATTCTGGTAGTCAAACTGCAGTTGTAGCTCAAAATGCGGATTTTATTTTATTTTTTACCTGTTGTTTTCTCACATGACAATGTTGCCATCTATCTTTCTTAATATAATACTTAAATTGAACTCTAGGACCCCTATTTTCCCAGCTAAAAGTAGTTTTTTATCTCAACAGGAATCAGTGGCACAGCATTTAATGCTACATAGGAGTGTAGCTGTAAAAGGTTTTTCATTCCTCTTTTTTTCTTTCTTCATCTTCCCCCATATACGGTATAAATTTACTACATTGTAAAGTAGCATCAATTTGGAATGTTTATTTCAAATAATTTTTTTAAATTCCTAATTCTTCCATAATTTAATTTTTCTATTAATGTAATAGGTTATAAAAATTGTTGATTTACAGTGAGAAGTGTGAATGATAGGTTAGTGGAACAGGACTTGGGAAACTCAAACTCAGCTTCCCCAACAGACCTTCAGCAAATCACCTTATCTTATCTGGGGTTTGAGTTTGGGGAATTTTTATTGTTGTTTTGGTTTTTTAATCACCCTGATGATTAAAACTCGTGGTGAGGAATAAAACACATCCTTCAAATGACATGTTGGAAAGATGGTTCTTGATTTTGGATCTTCCATTTTAGAGACCACATATAAGTCTACCGCTTGACCTCTCAGTCAAGGGCTATTTCCCACCCACTATTGTACAACAGCAATAACTTTAGCCACAGTGAGCAATTATCCAGTCTGTTTTCGGTGTGTATCTATGGAAGGGTGTTAACACAAGTGGTGATTCTTATAACAGAGACCTTATAGTGTTTTGCAGTCTTTTGTGTGCTTTATATTCGTGGATTTCTTTTTCTTTTCTTTTTTTTTTTTTTATCCTAGACATCCATTCTATATCTAATCTAGGAGTTTCAGGATTAATTTTCTCCATTCTTCACAGTACCAAACAAGATGTTCCCTTCCAGAAAGGTGCACATCCTCTGTATTGCAGTCTATTGGGCTGAGAGTGCTGTCTCATATAATACCACAAATAAACTTCCCAGGATGACTTTTGCACAGCAATCTATCCCATTCTACAGAGTACTGCAGAGCTGTAAAATCAGCAATAGAAGTCAAATCCTTGAGAGGTACATGACTTTAATATTTCAATTTGCCGTGAAAAATTGCCAAAGCATATTTCCAGACCTATTAATTCCTTTAAAAATTGGTTTCTCATTATCTACTTAACTAAATAGCAATTTTACTCTTTCCTGAATATACATCATTAAATTAGAATAGGTTTAACATTTTCCTCTTCCTGCATCCAAATTCCTTGAGGCTCAGGAGACCAGACCATACCTGATGGAGCAATTCAGTAACTTGATTAAAAGGACTGGGCTGCTCAACCAATAGGCCCAGCAAAGGTCCTGTGTTGAAGCTTTCATGCACCAGCCTTTTAATTTCAGAATGACATTCAATAAGGGCAATAAATTAACTAATCAAAAGGACTTGCATGAGTGAGTTAGAGGTGGCTGAACTTGAACTGAGAAAGCAAGCACATAGGTTGGATAGAAAGGATGATGACCATATTCGTGTTCTCCTTTAAAAGGGTAGTACACGCTGGGATGCCCATCATATCAGCACTTCAGATGTACATTGGCACCTGTTGTGAAGGGAAACAGGGTCAAATCCAGGACTTTCTAGGAATTTCCTTCAGCTCTACCATTTTCAAGTATTCACACCAGTATTTCCAGACCCCCATTTTCAAGTCCTCCACTTCACATTTCCAGCTTCTATTCAAGATGCCCTGATAAAAGGGCTGAAAAGCAATCAGTGCATTGCCAGAGCCAAAAAAAGATCAATTCAAGCATGACCACATTGCGAATCATATTACTGTGTGAATTAGAAGCAATTCTCCCCATTGTTATTCTAGAGGCAATGCAATTCAATAGTATTAGGAACAGTGCATTACTAACAACGTTTACTGGACTAGTCATATAATATTCCATCATCATTATCTAGATATGCCTTAAATGAGAAGAGATGTGATAACAGCACTTGAGGCATTCAGAGAGTGTCATTCAGATAATGCACCCAGCTCAGGAAGGGTTTTTTGACATGCAATAGGTATTCATGTGCCATGCTGACAGGGTCATCGAGGGGCAACCACTGGTCTTTTGCACCCATCTCTTCTGCTGAACAAGGAAAATAGCAAACCTCTTGGATCATAGGCCAAAGCAAGAACCAGGGAGGAAGTGAGACAGAAATAATTTTGAGGAAACGTGGACATTTTTCAAGCTTGGGGGAGTTGTTTCTGGCTTTTTAAAAAATTTAGTTGGTTTGGGTTTTTTTTTAAATAAACAGCAAACTCCCACAGTTTCAAGAGTTACTGTGTTTCACTGCAGGATTACTGAATCGCAGTTCTTTACATGCCCCACCTTGCAGCACCTCTCTCTGTGCCACTGGCTGTCCCACATACCCCCAGTGAAAAGCCCTGGGGTCAGCTGTGTGCCCAGCTCTGCCTGCTGACAGCCAACACACGTGCTCCCTGCTGCAGCCTCATGTGCACAGGGAGCTCCTGGCACCAGCAAACTCCCTCCAGTGCACAACACTGATGAGCCTTCATGTAAGCACCAATGACCTGAAGCAGAGCTCTGCCTCATCATTCAAAATTCATCTTGCATGTACTCTGTCTTTTAGAATTAGGCCTTTTAGGCTCTCCTGTCTCCGTTTCTGATTCATGAACAGCCCCTGACAGGTCTAGGATACTCACCAAAACTGGCAAACTATATCTCACAAATTAAAAAGAGCCCTTCCTAAAACTGCTTTTTCTGTTTAAAACACCCACCAGTCATAACATTTATTCAGCTACTACAGTTTGCAAGCTGTATGTATTTTACTTGCATCCATTAATGCAGAGGAGAATTAAATTATGTACAGGAGAGGCTGGGAAAAACATGGTTTGGACTCCATGCTCTTTTAAACAGCCTTTTCTTAGAGATGACAGATTCAGGTCAGGAAAAGTCTAAAATGGGACACTATTGCCACGGATAACACAGTGAAACAAGTAGTTAGTGCCCTTCCCCACCCTTGCCACAACACACCCTCAAGAAGACCTGATTTAAAGACATTTGTTTTCATGATGCTTTGGAAACCTTTGATAGAGATTCCTTTCGAACTTTTATCTTCCCCATAGTGTGTGTGGCACAGGCCTGTAAACAAAATGCTGACTCTCAGTTAGTCACACCTGCCTTTCCTGTAACCAGCAAAGCAAAAAGAGGGCAGAAGAGTTGCAGAAACCCTTCTGAAATAAAGCATGCAGAAAATAGGGAGGAAATAGATACATATATTTATGTATGTCCAAAAATCTCTTGCCGCTTTACAAACTAGTAGTCTTTAGGGAAGACCTGTTTTGCCATGATCCTATCCAAGTTTCTCTAGGCACAGTAACTAGAGATACAGGCCCTCAGATCTGTTTCTATGGCTGCCAGGGATAAGAAAATGAATCACTGTAGAAGTCTTTTTCTGGTTTCTTATTCATCGTTGTTGCTACATCATCAGATCTCCCTTAGTCTAATACCTAAGCAGTGCCAGGTACTGAACTTCTCATTCAGCAACTTCATTTTCTCCCAAGAGCTGCAAGAGACTGGTTTAGCCTATGAAAAATGGGGAGGCACAAGAATTACACCAAAATCCAGATGTGATTCAGCTAGGGGAGTGCAGTGTAACAAATCTAACACACATAGACTACCGACCTCCCAACAAACACAGCGACTGGAAGTTCTGATCCAGCAACCAGCCCTCACCCTAAGGACAGAAAAGGTCACTGTGTACAAGGAGTTTGTTACTCTGCATCAGAATCACTTAAATTTAAAAGTGAGCCTATGATTTATCATTGAGTCAAAGGACAAACTTTAAAAAGACAGAAATTATGAATGCAACTTAAAATAACAATGAATTCATTACATCCATAATAAGTACATCCAAAGGTTACATACTCTCCCTGTTGAAGCAAACACAGTAAGGCTCTGCCTTATTGGGTATGCTCAGCTGTTCATAATCATTTTAGAACATTAATTCAGTGTTTTCTTTTTTTGATATACTAAGAATGTGAGATTGTTCTGCCAAGAACTATTACTTAAAAACTTACAGACTTTTTAATAACATATTTCATGTATAGAAAAAATGAAATATGAAAGAATTAGGAATTTTAAGAAATTATTTGAAATAAGCATTCCAAATTGATGCTGTTTCACAATGTGCTTGCAGTACTTCTTAAGGGAAGGGAAAAAAAAAAGTAAATGGTTTTTCAAGCTACTCTCCTATATGGCATTAAATGCTGTGCCACTAATGCCTGTTGAGATAAAAAACTACTTTTAGCTGGGAAAAATAGGGTTCCTAGAGTTCAATTTGAGTATTTTTATCAAGAAAGATAGATGGCAAAACTGTCATGTGAGAAAACAACAGGTGGAAACTAAAATAAAATCTGCAGTTTGACTACCAGAATCCAGCTCTGTAGTACACAGAGCAGAGGAAAACAAAAAGAAAATCTACCAGCAGTTAATGAGAAACTTGGCAACCAATAGCTTGGGGCTGTCCCTAACTCTTTAGTTAGTCTTGTCTTTAATTAAAGAAATTAAAACAAATTAGAAGTCACCTGAAGCTGATTGCATCAAAGTTCCACTAGCACTGGGGTATTCAACAGTGCACCTTATGCTGTGACCCTAAGAGGAGGTAAGAGCAAAGTACCTGTTTTTTAATTGTGACATCCTCTAATAGAAGTTATTTCTTGTTTAACTTGGAAGAAGAACGTGAACAATTGCAAGCAACACAGAGTTTGTCTCTATGGCTTCTTAGAATTGTTTCATCTTGAAGAGCACCATTCTTTTGGGGGACTGTATCGGTTCTGGAAGGCTTAAAATAGTCTAGAACTTCCAGACATCCCAGATCAGAAATGGCAAATGAAATTAATTATACCAGGAGATTGTTTTGGGTTGCTGAATACAAAAATCCATTTAGCAACCTCTCAATAAAAGAACATACGAAAAATAGAGGAATTCTACTTTTACCTCCTGTGGAGTATACAGTCCTAGCTCTCTGGTCTTGGTAGATGAATCAGTTAAAGTAATAACTTTTTAACAAGAATTTAATGAATAAAACATCTATATTAATATTTCTATTTAAGCCTGCCTAAGACCTGGTTCTTGCTCATTCTCAGCATGAGCACAGAAATTATATGCCTCTCTAGAGTGCCTTAAGTAGAACTGACAGAAATCATGATGTCCATTGTGTGAAAAAGGCTTATCATGATTTTCTCAATTTTCACTGTGAGGTCTGGCAGGAGAGAGCTGGCAGAACAGGAAGAGTATTGGGTCCTGAAAGTTAATACCATCCTCTTTCCTGAAGATGCTTTTATTTTCAAAATAGTGGGGTTTTTAGGTTGTCCAGCAGCCCGTCTTGGATGCAAATGCCCAGATAAACATTCTGGCCATCCTAGTTTCATTATTTAACCTGGAACAATAATTAGGCTTTGTGTGCTTTAAAAACCTTCAGATCGTGCAGATGTACATGACTGAATAATTAATCAGTATATAGGAAAGTAAATAGGAAACCTCTGCAAACCTTTGCACACTGTGCAAAGACAAAAATATCTCTGCTGTACAGACTTTGTGTAGGATCATCATCATCTCATGACAGCCCGTGCAAAGCTGGTAAAAAGAGGGAAGTACACTGCTTTACTCCAAAGCTGTGTATAAACATACATATTCTCTTTCCACTGCTTTTTCAGGAGTGTTTCTAAGCTTGACTACAGTGAAAGCACTTTTCTCATGTTGTCTTGATGTGATCTGTAGCAAAGGGCTGAGTATTCCAGTTATTGTTATTTGTAGGTCTAATACATTAAGTATTTTCCAGGTCAGTATTAAATTAAATATGTGGTGGTCACAGCCTATGCTTTACATATGCTTGTATAATTCCCTTATTACCAGAGGTCAGTTGTCAGCTCCTCCTTGGTGGGTGCCAGACACTTACTGTCATAGGAAATTCAAACACCAGAAAAAGAATCAATAAACTTGCCATCTGAATTTTTAATAAAAAACCATTGGGAGTACTGTGCAATGCCATGAAGCATATTCTGTAGAGCAGCTAGGTAGGAGATATTCTTAAAATAAAAGATGCTATTGATCATGCTGGAAATTATCAATTTTTTGAATGCTGTTTCTCTGAAGACACTGAATTTCTCCTTGAACACTTTTGAGGATTATGACATTTGTTTGACTGTTGTTTTTTTTTTTTTAATACCATTCCTACTTTCAAATAACCAAGAGGATTGAAATTTGTTGTGGAAAGAATTAAACCATTTGGGATTTAAGTCTGGGTAGAGCCCCATAATCAAGAGACGGTGGGAAATGATGAATAATGTTGCCAAAGGTTTCCTGAACAGAGCAATTGGGATAGAACAGAGCAGGATCAGTTTGAAAGGACCAATTTTCTATACATGTTTTTAAAGGCAAATATTAAAAAAGAAAGCATGTCATCAATCACAGACTGTTTCACTTCTAAAATTATTCTGAAATTCTAAAATTAGGTTTTTAGGCTTTTTAAATATTCCTTTGGGTCTGACTAGATAACCTCTAAGATCCCTTGAAATTTTAAATAACCGACTCTTCACCTTTTTTTCCTTTGGGCAAAACTATTAGTTAAATTTAATTTCAAATAGTTTTGTTTTCTGTGAAATTCTGCTCATGGAGAATATACTGCTTATTTCGAGCAGGCAGCTGCTTTTTCCTCCCTCGTAATAATAATGACTGTGAATGGAAAGGTACAAGTTGAAGGAGGACTGCTAAAAACAGTGTCAATACTGTGGGTGTATAGTCAGAAGTTAAGATGAGATAACACTTGCATCAACTATGAACTGTTGTTTGGCACAGATTTGCTTGAAATCAATGGCAACTACATCAGCATTTTTTTGTCTCTATGTTTCTTCATGTTATTTTAATTTATATAACCCATACATTCACATAAGCCTAGCAGAAACCTTCTTGTTTCTAGACAGTACAACTGCAGTGCAATCTCCCTAATTTTGTCATTCGTTTTTGTATTGAAAATGTAACCCCACTGTTGACGTGTTATTAAGGTTTCTGCACTCAAAGGTCAGCTCTCCCTGGAGTCTCCTTTCGTCTGGAAGATGACATATATTAAAATTTTATAACAGTTCTTACTAGCTTCAATCCCACAATCTTGGGATCAATATGGCTGTTCTTCACAGCCAATCAAGTGCAACAAATGCCTTAAGTGAGCAATAAAGAGATTGGAATTAGGTTCTTCTAAGCAAGACTTGTTTGCATAAAGGTTTAGACCTGGTCACAGGAGTGCTGGTAAGCCTCCTTTCACTTCAGATGGAAGGAGCTGCCAACACTTTCACATATAAAACAGCTGATCTTTTGAAATAAGATAAGGCAAGGATGAGTGCACCTGGGTGCAGGGCTACACTTTTTTCCCTGCACGGTGTGCTCTTTGCACATAACTAAAGAAAAATAAATAATCTTCTCTTGCTGTGAAAGTCCCAGATATTAGGAAGGGGATCCAGATCATCCAAGGATATGCTTTCTTTGATTTGTGTGAGAAGACTGGCCTGTGGTAGTCTATGCAAGCTCTGTGGGTTAGCAGTTTGGTGGGAGTAGACTTGAGAGCAGAAGCCAGAATTCCACTTGTCCTTCAGCCACAGTACAAGGAGGGTACGAACAAACACTTGTGGCTGAAAAGCTGGATTTCAGATGTTTCCATCAGAAAACTTTAGATAAGGTCAAGGCAATTATTTTTTTTCTATAGACTTACTCCACTGTGACTAACACAATGGCCTGGTGCCTCTGGAGACTATTATGCCCCTGGACATTATTATGTGGATAATAAGATTAGCTTAAAAGCTTGGAGAGTCACTAAATTCATATTTTCAATGTGGGATAAATTTTTCTCAAACAGCATGACTTTTCATAATTGACTGCATATTTTAAAATGTCAGGCAGCATCCTGCTAAGTTTATTGATGAATGCAATGGCTGAGATGTAATATTAAGGTGAAAAAAATAACACAGCATCTAACAAACAAATCACGGTTTTCTTTTAAATCTCCTCTTGTCATGGTCTCTTTGAAGGATGCTGCAATACATCTTTGAGAACTAATATTACAGCTCATTGAATATTTGTGTAAGATTGAGATGTCTGTCCTCCTGGCCAGCTCTTTAACAGGGAGGATGTGGCCAGGGCCAAACTGATGAAACTATTTGGATGAGCTGCTCCCTCTTACCTTTGTAAAGAAGCCAAACTGTCAAAGGCCTTAACACTAAAAAGATTTATTGAGATATGCTTTGCTTGTGAAGGGTTCAGATAGCTTTTATCACCATCATTTAATCTGATATGCTCCCCACTGGGACTGATTGATCACTCGGTGCTTATCGGTAGATAAGTGTGTGAACTGGACTGAGTGGTACTGATTGAACTGCCAGGTGCCATTACAGAAACTAGGGACGATTCCCATATTAGGTGATCCTCTGCTCTTATATAATATGATTGCTTGACCAAGTAGGCCAAGTTATTTACCAAGCTGGGTGTTGTTGTTGTTTTCTTGTGAG
>VZTN01024173.1:0-29798 GCA_013400515.1 Erpornis zantholeuca
CTTACGTGAAAACTAATTTGGCCACTGGGATAAGTTGTCACAGCTGCACTGAGATCACTGGAGGTTTAGGAGCTGGCAGCAAAAGTGAATCCACTTCTTTTCTTTGGTGACTTTGGTCTTAGGTCATAACACTAAAGCTGAGAACATATAGGAGATTAAGCATGTTAATGGCCACAGTTTTGGTGGGGATCTTGTGCATACAGTTAGCTAAATAGTCACCCAGCTGCATGTGGACACTACAGGCACATCAGGATCAGATAAGCTGTGCAGATTTGCATGCCCTGGTACTTGCATTATAATTCTCTTAATGTCCATCTACCCAAATCCCTTAGATAGGAGATTCAGTAAGAGAGGGAAGCTGAAGGTATTTACACAGCCGAAGGTACTTGCTTTGATTGGGGAAACAACTCTTGTTTCTCCCTTCACTGTTCAAGAAAAGTCTGCTATTCAGTTTAAAATAATTTCAAGAAGAGAATAATTATTTTTTTTTAATTACTCCTTCTTTTCATACATTCTACCAGACTATCTGTTTTAAATTAGATTCGATCCTACATATTTCACAATTTATTTATTTATGTTTTTTAAGTGCCATCTTAAAGGGATTCTGGACATCTAACATTTGACATGAATATGATTTGACAGGTTGAAATAAATATTGAAAGCTTTGTAAGCCCAAATGGACCATATGTTTCACATATTGGACCACATACCCAGCCCTCATACATGAGTGTGCCATGGTCAGGTATTAATTCTGTTCCTGCTCTGGTGAGGACAGTTCCAGGTAAATGCATAAAATTCTTTATCTGTATTTTTCTGAAAATTTCAAACATATTGTTCATAAGTTAGAAAAAAAATCCTTAAGAACAGTAGAAGGAATAATAATAATAATTTATTTATGCTCCTATAATCACTTCACTATAAAAAAACAGCTTGCCATCACATTTAATACACGGATTAGAACTCCACATTCTTTCTGTCCCTGCAGTAAATGCAAACTCCTGTAGATTTCTTTCATAGTTGATTTTTAGCTGAGCTCTGTAAGGAAGACAATTTAAGAAATCCATTAAAGCTTCAGGCTACACTCTTTGTTTGATCATACTGGATGCTTTTAAACTGAAGATTATCCCCTTTTGACAAGAGAAATACAACCATTGCCAATAAACATTGTTTCCTTTGTCCTGAAAATATTCTTACTCTGTGTCTTCTTGATGTCTGAGTATTAATGAAGAAATTTATGATTATCTATCATGTATTATTTTTAATAATCACACATGAGTTTCTCTTATGAAATGTATTTATGTTATCGCCCTTCAACTATTTACAATTGAAATGCTTTTTCTGAACTAACAGAATAAAATAGGTATGCTCAGGTGCAGATTCATCCTAGTTAATATAGACAACAGTTGCAGTGGACAAAATATATTTCAGATTATGTATTACTCAGTTTCCTCTAATTCTATGTTTAATAACCTTAAATCCAGTTGAACTAGTAGAAGGGGGTTTCTCACAGGTCTTGTGAGTCATCCCTGGTAGGCAACTAAACCCAACATAGCATCTTGTTGAATGCCCCTAGTTGGATGGAAGAGAGTATCAGAAAGGTAAAAATGAAAAAAAATAATAGGTTGAGATAAAGGCACTAAAAGGTTGAGATAAGTAAATAAAAGCTGCTCATGCAAACAAAGAAAAATAAGGAATTTTTTACTTACTTCCCATTGGCAAGATGTTCAGACACCCCCAGGAAAGCAGGGTTCCATCAGGGATAACAAATGTTTTGGAAGAAAAATATTGTAACTCCAAAATTGTGCATCACCTTTCCTTCTTTGTTCTCTGGAACTTTTATAGCAGAGCATAATATCCGATGTAATGGACTATCCCTTTGGTTATGGATGCTGACTGCTTGCTCAAAGAAAATTTTCGNCTAAAGTTCAGCAGCGACATTTGGTCAGTTTGGATCATCTGCTCTGGCTGTGTCTCCTCTCAAATTCTTGTGCACCTCCAGCCCACTTGTTGAAGGGGTGGTGTGAGGAGTAGAAAAGGCATTGTTTAACCATTGCTCAGTGATGACTAATACATTACACCCCTGTGTTATCAACGCTGTTTCCAGCATAAATCCAAAACACAAAAATTTTCTCTGTACAGTCAACATCATCTCTGAAGCCTTCCTGTGTCACCTGTCCAATGTGTATACACTTTGTTTTGCCACCTTAATTCTAGAAGATCCCTGCTCAGCAATCCATCCCTCTGCTCTGCTTGTTTGACTTCTGGCACTTTGGAGTTTCCTGCTCCTGCTCTCTTAAAGGATGCGTCTTAAGAAGTGACTGGCATTCACAGACCCCAGTACCTTCAAAAGCAGGGGGCCTTACTAATTAACCCCTTCAGCAGATCAAATTCTGCTCCTCCCATATCCAAAGTTGAAGTTTTGCTGGCAGTTTTTCTCCTATTGCCAATTATTTGAAATTCAACTAGTTTGAGGTCTCTGTGACCAAGGTAGCGACAGACTACCATGTCACCTACAAGTCCCAAAAAACAAGTCCAGAAGGACACCTTTCCTAGTCAGCTCACTTAGTACCTGCACGAATAGCTTATCTTCAACACGCTTCAGATATTTCCTAGACCCGTTTTTGTCTTCTGTATGATATTCTGAGCTGATATTTTGGAAATTAAATTACCCATTAGGACAAGAACAGATAATCATGAGCTATCTCTTAATTTCTTGTAGAATAATACAGCACACTTTAAGAAATTCTGGATGGTTAATTTTTCTGAAACTCAGTTGTTTTCTTGTCTAAGTGGTATAATACCTAGCAAAACAAATTTATTCTGGGGGTATTTTAAAAAAATAATTTTGACACTGTCAAGTGGAAAATTTCAAATTTTGAAAAAAAAATTATTTTTTAAAATTTTGGTTATTTTACTTAAATCAAAACCAAAACTGTGTAAGATTCAGATACTTGTAGAAAACAAAGCAAAACAGTGGTTGAAAAATAATATTTTGCCTGAAAAACAATTTATTGCTGTACTTATTTAACCTTGGATTAACACCGTGTAGATATATTTGTGACATTACAATGCAAATGTAGATCCCTCAGTTTCTAACACATAGCTGCATTTTCTTTAGCTACAGCTAGGTTTTGTGGTTCAGGCACTTTGTGATGTGCCTTGGTGCCTAGATCCATGAATAATTTAAATTATTTAGACTATATGTGCAGTCACAATGTCCTTCAGCTAGGAAAACCAGGTGATGGGAAATGTGGCAGGTTGTAATATGGGCATACATTCACAGATCCTGCCCTAGCTGGGAAGTTCCCATGATGCTACCATTTTGCCTTATTTTTCTCCCCCCTCTACTTCTAAGAGAAAGTAATACGGATGGAAGAAGAAAATAGCACTTCCTAGTGCTTCAGATTGTACGTTCTTCCTTATTAATATAAAACTGAAGGGATTCTCAGTTGATCAGTAATTGTTTGATTCACACTTTTGTAAGAATCATGGAGTACAAAATTGTGTGGTTTTATTCAGCATTACTTATTTTAATATTTCCCACAATTTCCTTTGCATGAGCATGGAACCTTGTGTCACAGCACAGGTTGCACATAATAAATTACAAGACTTGGAAGAGCTGATTGTAAGAGTTTTTTGGTTTGTTCGGTTGGTTGGGGTTTTTTTGTGTTTTTTTGTTTTTTTATTTTTAATTTGTGTTCATATCATGGTAAAATGAACTTACTGATCTTTGTTCTACTTTTATTTTCCTACACAAACGACTGAAACATTTTTCTTTGGGAGGTTAACAAGGTACTAAAGAAAGCAAATAAACACCATACAGAAGTGAAAATAGAGAGCAAAATAAACCCCAATTTTTCATAAGCAAAAATATTGTCTGTATAAAATAAAGTTAAATACCTACCCATTAACCCAACCAGTAGTTTTCAGTTAATTGTACTTACCTATAGAGCCAATCCATTCTGTCTATACATAATGGCTATTCTTCACCTCCTCCTACTGATGCTCCCTGACTCAGACACTTCAAAACTATCTGTTCCTTCCTGGCCTCTGTTGGTCTATGAGTCAAAAGTCCCTTTGTGGTGTTATAATCACGTACAGAAAATGCCTCTCACAGAAGCTGCATCTATTATTTGTTAGTTAACTGTTTCTTTTCATAGCAAGCCCTACAGAAACCTACTCCCCAGAAAAATAGCAGACAGAAGCATCTAGTATTTTTTAGTATTTTCTAGCACAGAAACATCCAGTGTTGTTTGCCTCCCTCCCTTGCAGTCTTCCTCAGCAGCATATTTAAGGTCACACGGTATATTATTAGATACTTGTGAATCAGCTCTTATTGATAACAGTTTTATAGCTGCTTCTTATCTTTTTGCTTTTTTGTTTGGTTTGGTTTGGTTTAGTTTGGTTTGGTTTGGTTTGGTTTCTTTTGGTTTTTTTTTTTTCCTTTTTTTTCTTTTTATAAAGAGATGAATGTAGAATTTAGCTGCTGGAACTGTTTTAGAATATAAGTGCCTAGTCTATCTGACCTATAACATAGATTAATGGGAATTAACATATTTTTTAAAAGTCTTTTCTTAGACTTATAAAGCTGAAATAACACAAAAACCCATGGCTGAACTTCTATTAGCAAAGCTGTTAGCCATGTTCTGTAGTGATACAATTAGTGTCAGGAGTGAAGGAGTATTCAAATTCCTCAGAAGTATTTTTCCACCTGGAGGAAGAACATTCTCTTGTAACAAGATAATGCCCTTCAGCCTTGAATTTTCCTGGGAATTGTAGGTATTCTTTCTGACATATTCCAGTAGTTATAGGAATGTGATATATTCTGTTTTGCTGTCACACCAATATCTCTATTATTTGTGCAATAGTCTTTTTACATATAAATCTACTTCCCTATATATACCTGTTATCTATTACTGTTAAGGGTAAATACTGTTGTCATAGAACAAGTTCTTTTTTTCAGTATTGGATAAAACATGATTTCTCTTCTTTTAGACTACTTCTCACTTTTCCTCTGTCCACTTGACATTTTAATGGTGATTGTGCTGGTTTTGGCTGTCATAGAGTAAATTTTATTCATAGTGACTAGTACACACTGTGGTTTGCATCTGTGCTGAAAACAATGTTGATAACACAGAGGTATTTTAGTCACTGTTGAGCAGTATCAAGGCCTCTCCTGCTTCTCACAACATCTCACCAGGGAGGAGTCTGGGAGGGAATGCAGCCAGACATCTGACCCCGACGGACTCAAGGGAAATTCCATGCCATATGTTATCTCAGCATATAAAACTGGGAGAAGTAGAGGGAAGGGGAGAGTGTCCAGGGTGATGGTGTTCTTCTTCTGAAATCACCATTATGTGTGATGGAGCTCTGCTGAACACCTGACAATGGGGAACACTGAAGGAATACCTTGTTTTGCTTTGCTTGCTCATGTGGTTTTTGCCTTACTTATTAAACTGTCCTTACCTCAACCCATGAGTTGTCTAAATTTTACTCCACTGATTCTTTTTTCCATCCCATCTAGACAAAGAGTGAGCCAGCAACTCTGGTGCTTAGTTGCCAGCTAGGGCTAAACCATGTTATTTATCTTGTGTTACATGTTATTTATCTCTTTTGTGTCATTGTCCTGTAGCCTTTATAGTCACTGTGTTCTAAATTTCTACTGTGGTTTCTTTTGTGTATTTAAACCCCATTCTCCAGCTATTTCAGTAAGAGTACATACTGAGTACATACTGAGTACATACTCTTTTCTATCATTTCAAAAATTAACTAGGATTTTCTCACCAAGCTTGTTTTTGTTTAAATTTTACTTTCTTCCTCCATAGGATATTATGCTCTTCCTCTTCCCCCAATCTTAGAATTTTTTTTCATGGGACTTTTTCTATTCATAGCTATGTTCAAATTATGTCTAATGAAACATCCTTCCCAATTAAACTGTCAAAAGAACACCAGAAGGACTCCCTTAACTTTCCATTATGGAGACAGTTGTCATTAAGCTTTCTGTTCTCTACATTTCATTACTCTTTTAAACACTCCATCACTTTTAGTTGAGAATTTTGAATACTTATGGAGCTTTATGTGAAAAACCAAACACAAACCAAAAAAATGTTGATCAGTTAGATAAAACAAATTATGAGATTACAACTTTTATTTCAATCAGCTTTTCTTACCAATGGTTGTGAATTTAAAGCTTTCTTTTCTAGAGATTTCTGAGCCCCGTACCTCAGAAATTGTTCTGGATTGTCCACAGTTTTTTTAATTTTTAATTGATTCCTTGTATGCATGAGACAAAGAAACTCAGTCTGGATATAGGCACTGATTTCAAAGATGCTGATAAAGTTTTATTCATAAGTACTTAGAAAGTGTTGGACTACTTAGAATTCATGACTTTTTAGACCTGCAAACTATTATTACACCATTCCCACACAATCTTGTATCTGCTTCTAAGAGAATGTAACCACCTGTTATGAAATTTCCAAGGGTGAAAGATCTTATAATGAGTGAAAAAATCATATTTCCTCACTGCACAGCTGTTAAAATCCCCAAAACCTTACTTTACCCCAATCTATCTTAATCCAGTTTTCATCTGAATTTTCCAATCCCAAGAAAACATGACCAGGTGGCAGATACATGACCAAAGATACTTTGAGTTCTGTCGTGTAATTAGAGATGTTTTAATACATGTTTTAAAAGATTATTTACAACACCATAGAACACAATTTAGCAGTGTTTGTTATTTACAACTCCAAAAGTTAATCAAGTTTTAAGGCTTCTTTCAGAAATACACATGACTTCACCTTTCTAAGATGTCAAAATAAATGAATTTGAAACTTAAGGTTTTTCTTTCATGCAGAAAAAAGCTAGGTTATTAAAAGGTTGTAATTGTTCTAATTTGTTGTATTGGGTTTGGGTGGCCAAGATTTGGTAGTGGAGTGTGGCTACAGGGTTGGCTTCTGGAAAAAGTTGCTAGAAGCTTCTTCCATGTCCAGCAGAGCCTAATGGCTCCAAAGAAGGATGTGCCACTGGCCAAGGTTGGGCCAATTAGAAATGGTGGTAACACCTCTGTGATAACCTATTTAAGAAGAAAATTAAAAGTCAGTTCACAGTTGCAATTGCAGTCAGAGAAGAGCAGGGTGAGAACATGTGAGAAGAACAGCCCTGCAGACACCAAGGTCAGTGGAGAAGGAGGGGCAGGAGGTGGCTCCAGGCACAGGAGCTGGGATACCCCTGCAGGCTGTGGTGCAGACCATGGTGAAGCAGCTGTGATCCCTGAAGCCCATGGAGACCCACCTTGGTGCAGAGATCCACCTGCAGCCCATGGAGACCCACCTTGGTGCAGAGATCCACCTGCAGCCCATGGAGACCCACCTTGGTGCAGAGATCCACCTGCAGCCCATGGAGGAGACCTACAGCAGAGCAGGTGGATGCCTGGAAGGAGGCTGTGACCCTGTGGGAGGTCTGTGGAGAGAGGAGCCCACACTGGAGTAGCCTGTCCCTGAAGGACTGCACCCCATGGCAGCCTGTCCCCCATGCTGCACCAGTTTTGGGAGGACTGTGTGCCTGTGGGATGGACTCACACTGGAGAAGTTCATGGAGAACTGTCTCCTGCGGGAGGGAGCCCATGGTGGAGCAGGGGAAGGATGACTCTCCCTGAGCAGCAGGATAAACAACAGGTGATGAACTGACCATAACCCCGCTTCTCTGTCTGCCTGCACCATTGCAGGGGAGGAGGTAAAGCTTCGAAGGAGGGAGGGATGAGAGAAAGGTGGTTTTAAGGTCTTGTTTTGCTTCTCATTATCCTGTTCTGCTTTTGTTAGTAATAAATTAATTTCTCTGAGCTTGTTTTCATGTGACAGTATTTGATGGGTGATTTCTCTCTCTCCTTATCTTGACTCATGAACCCTTCATTACATTTTGTCTCCTCTGTGCAGCTATGGAGGAGAGTGAGAGAGCAGCTCTCACGGGTGCCTGGCATCCAGTGTCAACCTACTACATTTGTACACATGGTGCTTCTCATATTAACAGATATGTGTTTTGAATTATTTTTTCCATCCATCTTTTCTGTAAGTCTTTTGAGGCTCTCTTTCAAGTTCTTTAAATCATTTTTCTTTATCAGTCATGATTACTTAGCTGATACAAAATAAGCTGATAATGAAAGTAAGGCAGTTCTTATTAATTTTCCTTTTTCTACACCTCTATGAAATGGCTAGAAGGACTCACAGATTTGTATTTAATATTTTAATATTGCCAAGTATGCAAGCTAGAACAAACTTCTTCCAAGAAGCTAAAGCAATGGTGAAAGGCAATGTCAGTCTACCTATAGGCAGTAAAAAAACAGCTAGAACATTGATCTTAACAAATAAAAATTTTAAATCAATGCAAGAGATCAGAATAAATTGGATACAACTTCTACAGTGGCTGAATATATGATGAAGTTCAATTCCCTAGAACTGAATAGAGTTGGATACGACTGAAGTAAGGAAGAAGCTGTCATAGTGCCAACATTGGCACCCAAGAATGATTAGGAAGTTTCTGAAGTCTGTACTACCATGATCATCAGAATCATCATCAATTACTACCTGAAAGAGCCAATTAGCAGATGCTTTACACAACAAAGTGATAGCAGTGTAAAGGGTGGGTTTTGTCCACTCGGAAAAAACTTGCAGAAGACACCTCTAATCTTTTGCACATCATTCTACCAGTTTCTCTTAAATTTTGTTTTAGTTCAATCCCTCAGTTCTGCTCTATGTTCTATCAATGGAAGCTTATGTCATATTTATCAATACTTCCCTGTCTGCACTGCTCATGCATTCCAGATTCTAACAATAATTAAAAGAGACCAATAGGATCCATCCAGTTGTTGTGTTGGGTGATTTATATTTCCATGTTCAGACTTCTGGAATCATTGAGTTTGGCTGGCTATTAAAGTGTCACAGTAGTTCCTGGTAGTTACTGAGCTGTGCAGTCCTTGACAGAGATAGGAGATTCATGCTGCTGAGAATGGCTAGTGGAATTTCAAAATTTGAAAAATCAGAGTAGGCTTTTCATGAACGCTGGCAGTCTGGACTAGTGAGTCCATGTCTTGAATCCTGTGTTCAGTTTTGTGCCCCTCACTGCAAGAAGGACATTGATGGAGTTCTGAGCAACCTGGTCTAGCAAAAGGTATCCCTTTCCAAGGCATGGGGGTTGGAACTACATGATTTGTGAGATCCTTTCCAAGCCAGGCTACTCTATGATTCTATGATTGAGGTTCTGGAGTCTATCCAGGGAAGGGCAAATGAAGCTGGTGAAGGGTCTGGGGCACAAATCTTATGAGAAGCAGCTGAAGATAGTCTAGAAAAAGGGAAGCTCAGGGGAGACATTATCACTCTCTACAACTGCCTGAAAGGAGGCTGTAGCCAGATGCGGGATGGCCTTTTCTCCCTGTAACCAGGGACAGGACAAGAGAAAACAGCCTCAAGTAATGCCAGGGGAGGTTTAGATTGGATACTAGGTAATATTTCTTCACTGAAAGAGTGATCAGGCATTGGAACAGGTTGCTTAGGGAAGTAGTGGAGTCATACCTGGAAGTGTTTGAAAATATTGTGGATGTGGCACACAGGGACATGATTTACTGGTGGATCTGGCAGTCTTAGGTTAAGGGTTGGACTCGATATGTTTAGAGCACTTTTCCAACCTTAATGGCTATGATCCTTTCCATCTGTATTATGGATGGCTTTTTATTAACTTTGCTAATCTAGTAAAAACTTTGAGTCATATGTTTAGTACTGCTCTGCTGTCATTAGCAGCTTTATGAATATTTAAGAAACCTCTATTTAGTTTTAAATCTTAGAACTTATTGTAAACAGAAGATGTTTCATTTTTTATATATCTCAATTTGATGGCTAGCAAACACTACCTCGTTAGTTGCATAAATTAGATGTAATATTAAACATTTCAGTTGTCTGAATAAGTTCGTGTATGAATCATGTATAATCATATTTAGCAAGGCATGAATCAAGAAAGGATTGAAAAGGGAATTCTGAGGCTAATGATAATAATAATAAGTACAAAACTGGGAAAAAAGACCTTTTTGTTTTCTGAATTGCAAATATGATCTTAAAAATTTCTAGGTTTGAAATTTGAAAAATATTTTCAACAACACTTGTCATTTAACACTTGATAGAAATTACAAGAAAATGAGGAAGAGAATATTAAAATAAATACTAAAGATGCATAGATCAAAATAAAGCAGAGAAATAAGATACAAAAGATGGAAAATATCAACAAGCAATATTAAATTAACACAGTTGTGAAACAGTGATCAGTTTTTAAAAGAAACATCTCTGCTTCTTGTGCATGAGAATAATGTCAAAATACCTTTATTTTTCAAAGAACTGTTTCTCTTTTGAAGTGCAAACCTCTCAAATTTATTTTGTTTTGAAGGCGAGTTGTTTGTTTGTTTGTTTGTTTTCCTGGGATATCCATGAAGTCTATGAGTTGATTTTAAAGCCTTTCTAAATCTTGTGGTCTCTTTTGGACTGTTTGTCTTGTTGGTCTGGTTTTTTTTGAAAAGCAGGTTATGGCAATTGTTTTCAGAGCAAGTCTGCTCAATGGAGCAGTGCTTATGTTCTGACTAGCACAGGTGGCAGTTTTTGGGGTTGACGTCTCATGTGGAACTTGACAGCTCTGAGGAATTCATTAAGCTACTGGGACACATTGATGGGCTGGTGGAGTAAGAGATAAATTAACATGGGAGTCTCTTAGCAAGGACATAAGGAACTTGAAAGTCTGAATCTGTAAGATAAAAAAATAACAAAACAATAATATCAATAGTATCTATTAATGCTAAAAATAGAAAATTGATGATCTGTTAATAAAATACATAATTAAACTCATGTATAATGGAATATCCAAAGCCAAAGAGGTTAGAGGACAAAGAGGTTTTTATCTCCTACAAGTCATAAAAAGCTAGTAAAACGCATGATTATTTCCCACTTGGATAAATAAAGAAAGACTAGAGACATTAAGGCTGTTCTTGTTCATAATATTTTTGTTAACAGTGGGGAATTTGTTTCATTTGATTTCTCAAAAAATGCAATTTAAGACCATTTCTTTCATGCACATGTCACATGCTGACTTCAAAGAGAAAGGAACAAAGAGATCCAGACATGTTATGTTCTATTCTTTAAATTTTGTTCATTTCTTTTTTTCTTCTTTGGCCACAGATATTTTTATACATGGTTATTTTCATTCCTATGTTGTTGTTATCTGATAGTTGATTATTTATTTTTTACATCACATTGTGGGGTCAGTATCAGATTTATAATTTAAAATGTACAGGTATGAAAGGCTGAAAGCAGTTTTACACATCCTATATGGCATATGGTTGCATGTTATGAATTTTTTCAGGCCTCTGGGCTATTTCAAAAGTATATAAAAACCTTAGAGTAGCCATTTCCTGTGAGTTGTCTCAGAGAATGAGTCCCTGAGCCAAGCAAATGTTCAGAGTTCAAGAGATTAATTAGCACTGATGACTTAGAGGTGTATCAGACAGTAAGTACTACACAGGAGTTAATTATGTACAGCTTGGCTTAGGTGAGCTTATCAACCTGAAGGAGATGGAAGTTCCCCTTGAAAGGCACTGAACTGTACTGAACACAAGCTTTTACAGCTATTTCAGGGAAGTTCAGCTGCTGAGTCTAGTTATGCCCAGGCCTCCCAAAGCAGTTGCCTTAAGAACTAAAACGAACAGAAGTCTGCTGAGTTGGAGCCAATATGAGCGACGAGGAAAAGAACAACATGAAAACAGAATGGTTGCTTTGTTTCCTGTTGCCTGTTGTTCACAGATTAAAAAGCTTCAGAATGGGATGGTGGCCAGAAAACTCAGTGGTTTGAGCTGTTTTGGTTGAACTGGAAAACAAGAAAATAGCTCCCAAAATGCTGAACCTGCAGAGGGATTTAGGGCTTCTTCTGTATTTACATCTAGATGCATGCTTAGTCTAGTCTCTAAAGGGCATTATCAAAAATCTAAATTGGGCATAAGAGTATATTTAGGGTTTTAAAATTTGGATAGATGCATGCAAACAAAATTACATAAAATACCCTAGCAAGACCAAAGAAAATGTAAACTGGTAAATGAGACTATAAATAAGTGTATATTGGAGATATTATCATGCCTCTCATCCAGATAAGCTGTTAAATAAGACATCCAGAGTATTTTAAAAGGAAGAATATTCCCACATCAAGAATATTTTCAAAGAGTATTTAATTATAAAATAACTGTCTACAAGAGACTTCGGATTAAATAGTTTGATTCAATAGTATTTTTAACAACTTGCTCCTTCTCATATTTTTCCCCTTTCTACACTTCCAACAGATATGTGTCAGTTGTTTATTATTATTGTTGTTGTTACCGTTATTATTATGGAAATATTTCTATATAGACAGTGGCTCTGCCTGAGCCTGTTTTCTCTTAATTGTAGTAAACCATTCTCAGTAACAGCTTTTGAAAGAGTTGAGACATTTTTCTTATTACATACACGCACTGAGAGCTTCATGGCCCAAAGAGATAAAGAGCACAGTAAGTATTTACTCAATTTGCACATGTGCCTTTCAAGGAGTGTTTAGAGAACTATTTAATTCTCCTAGAAGCATTAAATTGGACTAAGATTCACCCACTCAAGAGCTTCCATCAATGTTAAAGTTGACCAACATTGTTACATTACCAGTTCCAAGGGTTATTTTTAACAGAATGTATATTTATGAGAATATTTATAAATAGAGATAGGTAAGTCAAAGTATATATGGCTATACAGAGCTCCAGGGGAATCAGGTAGGAGTTTGAATTCTAGTTCTATGAGAAGTAAAAGAGTAATAAAAATAATAGGCTTTTTGTGTTGGGTTTGCATTTTTTTGATGTGTGGTTTTTTACATCAGCTCACCAGCCTGCTAACCTGTGGCCATTAGAGCATTCAACCCACCAGTGAATGACAGACAGGGTGTTACAGAATAATTTCAAAACAAACTAAAGTTTGGTTTAAAGGCCTTAGTGAAGGTGTACTTTAATGTTAGCATACTATTAAAGACATTTTAAAAACTGAGAAGACAGGTGAGATCCAGGAACAAACCATTTTGTCTTCTAGAAATATCTGATTTCTTGATCAAGGTAAGATATACTTTCCTGATGTTCATTGATTATACTGTAGTTGAAATCTCCACATTGTGAGTCAGGTCTCTGCCCCCAGAGCTACAGGCCCAGCAAGGGAAAGAAGCTGTCGTAACTGGCACACTTTTACTCTTTCCAGAAAGCAGAAAAAAAATGGCCAGTTTGTCTTGATATGTTTTAGGCAATTACCCAAGTGCTGAATTGTCATTCAAAATAAGAATACTTGTTAATTTAAAAGGTCTATAGTTTTAAAAGATGAGCAATTTCTACGGAAAAGGATATCAGAACCTGAAATAGAAATGCTTTATGCATTGACAGCTCTTGATTTTTTTCCCCCCAGTAAATTCAGTGACATTAGGTCACATCTATCTGACTCCCTTCCTTTATTCCTTTTTGTTTCATCTTCCTCCAAACTAGCAATTCTGTGAAAACAACCACAAGGATTTTGCTTACGGGGCTGGAATTACCAGAGGGGCTTCTGAGGATTTTCCATCGTCATGCCCTCTAGATCCCTTTAAAAAGGAGCTGCACAGCATATGTCCCTCAAACCTCCTCAAAATATATCTGGAGTTGTATCCTTTGATTTCAAGGCTGTTGTGAATTTTATCGTAAGAAATTAAATACAGGTTGAGATTCTTGTCTTTTGGCAGTTTTTATACCTCACCGGTGCTCTACATTTAGGGTGGGGGCAAAAACAAAGGAAAGGAAAGCCAAAACATGATAAATCTAACCAGCTGTTCAAGGGGGTGGAGGTGGGGAGTGTGTGAGGTGGTGAATCCTTTGCTGACCCCACAGGCAATTAGCTTACAATGGTTAGTCAGGCACTTCATTAGTTTCTCTCTGCTAGAAAACATTGCTGCTTTCTCAACAAGCCCACACACCATGTGTTCTAATTAGCTAATTACTACTATATTTCTATCTTATCCTATTTCACAAATGATATTAAAAAGTAGATAATGCCACAAATCTTCAAACTAACTTTCACAATCAAATGGTCTGTTCAAATTCTGCTTTGGGCTTCACACAAGTACAAAGGCCCCTTTACCTTGTATGTGTTCCTACACTACATCTGACAAGTACCTCATTATGCTGAGACATTTCAATTGGTAATTTTGACACAGGTGATCAAAAGACTTCTTTGGAAACTGAAACTGAAATTCTTAAATCTCCAGGGCAGTGTGGATCAGGGTGGTGAGGAACAGGGCTCAGCCACTATTTTATCCCTATTTTCATTCCTCAGGGTGCAGTTTAGACAGTTCCCAGGGGATCTGTTTTGAATGCTGCTAGGCAAAAATTGGTGAAATTTTATTTGTATTTATTTTGATGCATTTATCCCAGTTTTTATACTGTGGACTTGCTTATTGTTTAGTTTCAGCTGCAGAATGGTTAAGGTTGTGGTGTTTCTTTTAATGGGACATTTTGACACATGGCAACCAATGTAAAATTATATTTCATATAATTTATTTATAGACAAGCAGTATAGAAAATACAACATTTTTTCATTCAAATACTTCTACTCACATTTACTTTGTTTTCATATCTATCTTTTTAATGCTTAAACAGTTCTTCCTGCCTGATTTCAGTGAAATATATATTGACACATTACTCCTTTTTGCACCTCAGGAATTACTCAGCTTCAGATCAGTTCATGCTAGTGAAGGACAACACTCCAAAGGTTCAAATCAGAGCAATCATGCATTTTTTAATGCTTACACAAATATTAGCTATTCAAAAATAAAACCTGTCTGGCAGTTTCAGAAGTAAAATTTTTCTCATGAGAATTTTTGGTATTTCTAACTCTATTCGCAGCCAAAAATGCTGTAAATTCTCACCTTTAGTTAACATTTACTTGCACTACCTTACACCCCAACATTTTAGAAATTCTAAAAAGGAAGTTTAGACAAAAAATTGCTTACATATGTGAAAGCACTCTTCAAAATGGAAGTAGTTCTAAGTTTTGTGGGGTTTTGTTTTGTTTTGTTTTCTTCCTATGATGAATTTTTTTTTTCCAGGAACAATTTTGTTTCCAGTTCTGCCTTACTGGTTTTCTACCCTCTTATGTTTACAACCAGCTTGGTCTACTGAACAGAAAAAATTCTACCCGGACAGAAATTCCTGGTCTATATTGGAATTAATTCTTACTATTTCTTTAAGTAATATGTAGCTATTTTTAGTGATTAAAACTGTTGGAATTAGGTTAGTTCAAAACATAATTTTTAAAATTTGGAATTTGATTTTTCTTCATTCAAACATAGTACAAATCAAAAATATAACTACAGCAAACCAAAATATTTAGTCTGTCTACACATGAAGCAAAAAGGCAGCCTTATTTGATCTCACACAGCATGTTTTCTGTGAATTTATTTGCTCTGAAAAAGTCAGAGATCCTATTCTCTAGACACGTAGAGAGGTTTCATCTTCGATCAGAATGTGATTAAAAGACATGCATAGCCTGTTTAATTAGCTTCTTTCATCACTGGCCATGACTTCAATCATTTGCAGAGGCTTAAATTTCACAGGTGTGCTTGCGTGCTTGTTTGTTTGTTTTTCACCCAATATAAAACAACAACACACACCCTCCCTGGATAATTAGCATTCTGCCATCTCATCAGATTATTCTATTTCTGGGCAGGAAAGGCTGAAGGGCTGTTTGAGAAGCCCAGGTGCAGGGAGAAGGAACACTGCCACCTACTGAGGTCCCTCTCACCAGCCCACCCCAGACCCATTCTCAGAGTAATAACCCAAAGCTGCTCTCGCCAAGAGCTGCGGCATCGCCCTCGCCCCAGCAGCGTAATTACACGGAGAGTTGTCAAAGGTCCCGACTTATCAGAGTGTAAACTTTCATTTACACTATGAAAATTCATGAACATCAGCAAACTCCTCGCTTTCCCTTTTGTTGGGCTTATTTTGTTGGTTGGGTAGTTCACGTAAATGTGTGTGGCAAAGCTAAAAGGAAAAGGCATATGTAGTGATAACTTCTCAGTGCTGCTTCCTTCAGAAGATATGGCATGCAAGTGTGAGAAATTTTCTTGGCACTTACACCCAAAGACATGTGTCTGACCAATATGTTATCAGGCATCAGGCCATTTGGCAGATCGACTTGAGCATACTTAGCCAAAAAAATATGCTCATCGACTATATTTTGAAGGCATAATATTCACCTGGAGAATTACAAATGGATCTCAGACAGTGAGAGTTTCCACACCCATGATAAAGATAGATAAATAAATCCCGGTGATTTAAAATATACAATTTCAAATTTATTCCAAGCCAAAAGGATATTTCGGCTGCCTACTTTGACTTAGAAAATGGACTCCTGAAAGAGGGCCTTTGAGCAATATACTCCTCTCATAATGCGGAGATTTTCTTATCCTTTCTAATTAAAAAATCACAAGCAACCTCATTCTGTATGTAGCCTGGTTGCAAATAATATTTACAGTTGGGTTAGGTAAATATTCAACAATGTGGAAAAGAATCAGATTGACATAAACAAACAAAAAAAAAATATCAACCAAAGTGCCTCCTCTGTAGAGCATGTGACAATGCCTCATTTAGTTCATTTTTTGTTTTTTAAGACCAGGTCTTCAAAGTAAATGATACAATGATCACTGGTTTAAAAAGTTCTAGTGGAAGCACAGGGTAATTGTCCCATCTAGATTTTGTTTTCTGTAATAATTAAAACAATCTCTCACATTACCATATAAATCTTTGAAAATTGTTTTATTAAAAACTTGAATTGTTTGATATTGCACCCTACTGTCTCTGGGAAAGTTCTCCATCATCCTTACATACTTAGCATTGTCTCTTTGTAGCAAATGTACTCTTTCTTTTTTTGTCACTCATTATGTTGTTATTGTGTATTTAAATATTTAACTTAATTAACCAGATTTACTGTTTGCTTTCTTTATGGAAGAAATGTTTTATAACTTCCATGTTTATATTTACATTTTTTTAATATCTAATATAATATCTGAGTTGAGTAATAACTTCACAGAATTTAAAGTTTTTCACTATAATTGACAAGGCTGTGACTTGCTGTTTGGATTATCTTTTTGTCTAAGGTATTTATATATTTCTGTATATATTTTCTTTTGTAATGATTGTGTCATGATGAATGAATGAATATGATAAATTCAATAACTGACCAGATGTACTGAGAGTTTAGCAGACACACATACATTTTCATAGATGAGGTAAACCATATACATTTCATTATAGGAATATTGTCCAGTAAAAAAAAAAAAAAAACAACAAAAAAAAGAGAAAAAAAAAAAAGGAGACCAAAGTCCCTTAACATTAGAAAACTTTTATAGTACTTTGCTTTGAAGAGCTGCAATTAACTACTGAAAAAGAAACATCCTTGAATCTGACAGGGCATGGTTTTGTGTGTTACAATTACTGTCACTGGGTGAATTTGACTCAGTCATTCTTAATCTTATAATAAAACTGAGAGAGATCATAATTTAAACTCTGAACATGCTAATATATCATTCCCATCTTCGAGAAATGCAACTATCATTTCTACATATGCAAATACTTCAGCCTTCACTTTGTCTTCTGAAATCAACATTTGTAACAGTCACCTTGGTCATTGCTGGATTAAAATGACAGGAACAGTAGCTCATAGTAGTGGTCATTTTGAAAGTATCAGAATGTGTACTGTAGAAATGTGTACTGTAACAGCTTAGGGTTTTTAGCTCTTTCACACAATGTGTGAGTCACAAACATCAGTGGAGTGAGTGAGGCTCTGTAGAAGGCAATTGGTGTGGCGAGGCAATGCTGTCTCACTCCTGGTCTGTCTCAGGCCAGGCAGTGGAACACAGGGTTCTGCAGGGAGCACTGAATGAGCTCTGAGGAAGCTGGACCTTTTTTACACAGCAAAGTGATGCCCCACTGAAAGATAATCATTTGAATCAGGGAAGCAGTACAAACATGGCAGTTAATTAGCTCTGCTCTCAGTTTACACAGCTGCACTGCTCCAGGTTGAGTAGGGTGATGTACTGTAGGTATGCTCTTGGGACTCTCCTCAGAAGACATCTCACCCTGATTTCCTCTTTCAGGAGAGTCTCTTAAGCAATTATTCAAATACCATACAGTTATCAGTCCTTTCAAAAAACAACTGGAGCAGTTGTTGCAGGCTGAAAACCCCCACTGCTATGCACAGATCAATAGTTACCATCATATTAAAAAGAAAACTGGGAGAATTTAATTTCAGAACCTACCCTGCTCATATTAAGATATTAAATAGAGAAACTTCAACAATAGGAACTAACAATAACTTCAGACTACTTGTAGACAGGGCTTATTTGCTTTCCATCATTGATTTTTTTTTCAATTTGTATGAAATAACTCATTTCCACTAGTGCAGGTTTCCCAGCAAGCTTCTGCCTTCTTCCAGGTGAATGCCCTAACCATTCAGGCAGAAGGTAAAACTAGAGACAAGAATGGGAGACAACGTAGTCATTTGTTTCCAGGATGTTAAACAAAATAAATCCCTATCAAATTTTGGTTTTGACAAGGATAAACTTTATCACAATGGATACAGTGGTATTCAACTGAATCAGCCTTGCAAATTCCCACAAAAGTTCTTTTGTTCTTCACATGAGACCCATGGGGCATTTCCAGGTCCTGCTATGGTCAAATCTATATTTAACACTTAAACACAGTCTTTAGAACAAAAAATGTTATATGCGGTTTAGATGCCTGACATTTGCATTGAAGCTCTGCAGACACTTCTATTCAAAATGTAAAAAACTGGAGAGGTTCTCAGTTTTCATTCTCTATTTGTGAAACTGCACCCCTGCTTTTTTTTTTTTTATGTTCTCCCCAGTGTGATTGTTGAAGAGCTCCTAGAGGCACACAGCTTTACAAATACTTCCCACAGCAATGTCATGATATTAGGTGTAGGAAAGGGCTCTCAGTGTGCCCTCTGTATTGGTGCCGTCAAACTTTCATGTGAAACACAAGCTAGGCTTTATAGGAAGAGTAAGAGAGAAAGAGGGAGAGAAAGAAAGTGGGGATACATAAAACATAAATTATTCATGGAACCAGTCTGGATTTTGGAAAAAAATGAGGGCTGGAGAAGGGACAAAAGCCATGTGACTTTTCAGGTCTTTTTCTGCCTAGTCTGTGACACTTATAAAACTGGCTCATTTTAATGGAGAGTCTGTGCATTAGGACTGTGAGGACTTAAGGTTGTCATAGATTCCAGCTGCAGAAGAAGAGTCCAGCTGCTTGTTCTCAGCTTGGTTTGTATTCCCTCTTGCTTTATATTTCCAGGGCCCTTCCTAGTAGGAATGTCTGGGTCTCCTCCCCATCTCTTCCCTCCCATTCTCTTCCCTTCCCTCTGTGGCCGGGGAAAGGATATATTTTATCCTTCTCTGTCATAATTCTAGAGCACTGTTTATTGTCCACACTGATTTCATAAAAATCTAACTTACTGATTTATCAGAGCTCAGACCTCTTATTTCAAAAATAGAGATTTCTCTAAGATATAAGTTTATTATCTGAAAAGATTGTATTTATTTACAAAATACTGATTTCAAAGATAATCACCTGATCTACCATCAATACTAGCATCTTTTTTAGAATCATCTTTTTAATTTGGTAGAAATAAAAAAGTACTGTTTTTAACTATAAAATACCTGCCAGTCATTTTGGACAGAAATCTTAAATTTGCATTCAAGTTTCAGAACAAATTTAACCTGACATGTGATGAAATTCTGTTTTCTGATAAAATAGCTACTTTTTCACCTGGAAGATGTGTGTTTTCTTGATTATAAATGAAATTGTTATATGGTTTGTCCAAGGATAAAATAGAGTACAAGAATTCATGTGGAAAAGTGGAAANCTTTGTCCATATAACAAATATAACCATGTCCATATAACAATAAAATACAGTACCAGAATTCATGTGGAAAAGTGGAAAAGCTGTTAACTGTATTCAAATAATTTAGCTTTGCAAACCCAAGATGATCACTTCTCAATATAAGCTATGTTGTATAGAGCAGTAAATAGACAAGTGCGTAGAATTTCCTGATGTAAAACATATTGGAATCTTAGCCTCTAAATATAGGAACAGTTTCCAAATGTCTGGCTAAGGACTAATGTTAACAGCATGGTTTTCTTTCCCCTGTTCCCCTTCTTTGCCAAGTAAACATTCTTATCTATGGCAACATTCAGAATTGAACCATACTTGCTTATTTTGTATGTACAACTATATTAATTTATAGTAATAGAAGAGAAGGTACCAGTACTGGAGCTAGTATATATCAGCACAGCTCCCTTCCTTCAGTGGTTTTGGTGGAACTTGTGGTGGATTAACTTTGGTTGGCTGCCAGATCCTGACTCAGCCACTCTATCACTCCCCCTCCTCAACAGGACAGGAGGAGAAAAACAAGATAGAAGAGCTTGTGGTTGAGACAAAGACAGGGATATCACTTAGCAGTTACTGACATGGGTAGAGCAGACTCAACTTGGGAAAAATAATTTATTGTCATTTAATGGTGCAGGATGGTGAGGAACAAAAATGAAAAACATCTCGTCTCCCCACCCCTTTTCTTCCCAGGCTCTACTTCAGTCTTTCATTCCTGACTCTTCCATTGTTTCCTCAAAAAATGTCCCAGGAGAATGGGAATGGTGGCTTGTAGTCAATTCATAACACAGTCTAGTCTCTGATTCTCCTTTGCCCTCACACATTTTTCCTACTCCAGCATGTGTTCATTCCATGAGGTACAGTTTTTTAAGAACAGACTACTTATGCATGGGTTTCTCTCCCTGGGCTACAGCTCCAGCCAGAAAACTTTCTCTTGTGTGAACTCTCCAGGCTACAAGGGAACAACCTGCGTCACTATAGTCTTCTTTACGGATTGCAGGGGAAATTCTGCTCCAGCACCTGGAGCACCTCCTTATCTTCCTTGTTCTCTGATTGGGTGTCTGCAGGGTTGTTTCTCTCACATTTTTGTCACTTCTATCTCTCACAAGTGCTGCACATTTTTCTACCCTTTTTAAACCACTTTTTCACCAAGCCACCACCAGATCAGCTGACAGGCTCAGCTGTGCCCTGCAGCAGGTCCATTGGAGGCAGCTGTGTCTGGCAAAAGGCACAACCTGGCCTTCTCACAGAGGCCACCCCTGCAGACCTCTGCTCTAACACCTTGGCACAGCAAACAAATACAGAAGCATCCTTGAGAACATCAGCTAACAGTTTTGAACAAAATGTGTTTTCATCAAAGAAGATCTTCACATCCCATTAAGTGCTGTAACTCCATTTATTTAGGTAGATAAGGCTCAATTTTTACTGTCGCTAATGTGAAAATTAGTTGCTCCAAATTGCAACTTCCTTAATCTCCCTTATTTTCTTTTAGGTTGCTTTTTAATTGTAATCTTAGAGTTTCTTCTGGATCTTGTACAGCAGAAACCCATGTAGGCACTGGCAGTAGAATAGGAAAATGCTATGAGTACCTGATTCATTAGCTATAAAAGTGAGAAGCATGGCATGTAGACAAAAGCTCTTTGGAGCTTCTGATAACAGCCCTAGCACTGCCTTTAGGTTGCAAATATAGGGCATTTCACATGATATGGTGAGTCATCCATTTCAACAGAGCTTCCAGAACTTGGAAGGGCTTGTTCAAGAGGAAAGTACCAAAATCAGTAAACTTCTGTTAGTCTCTAAAATAAAGTAAGCTTTTCTAATTTCAGCTTTGTCATCATGACTATTTTTGAGACAGGCTTGTTAAACCTGGAGAGAAATTTACAAGACTCTGTTCTTCCTCCTGCTGATCAACATCATTAATGAAAGCACTGCCTTATTGCTTCTAGATGTTTATGCTTCTAAAATAAGATTTGAATTTTAAAAATTTTTAATGTCTGCCCCTAAACAGCAGAGCCTACCAAAAAGTGTGCATTTTGTTTTTATTTAAGTTAATGGGTCTAGACTGAAGCACGTACATGAATATTTGGATTGATACAAGTGATCATAGTCTGGATTTATTTTTTCTTTTAGTTACAGATAAATAGCAACTTCAGGGGAAACTCTCTTCTCACTTACTTTGATGTTCTTTACACCTAATTTCCTATTATTTTCCTTTGTTACTCCAGATTTATATCAATGTATCTGAAAGCAGCACTTGACTCTCAGAAATTGACACAGAAATAAAAGCAAACACAATTTAGTTGCCAGTCCAGAAAGCCCTTGCCAAATATTTATTGAAAAGAAGAGTTAATTTTTCTAATCTTTCCTCTTACTTTCCCTTAGAACAGGGAAGAGGTAGTAGTGGGAAATATGGCACTGCTGTTTATAAAGACAAACATGTTGGCAACATGGGGATTAACATTCATTTTCCTCTCAGAAAAAGCCCCACTTACATTCTCTTGGAGCTCTGTGGATACATTTAGGTAGTATAAATACCTTAAAGAAAGACAAATGAAACGATATCAGTGAGAAGGTCTTGAGGTTTTGGCAGAATTTATAAAAATATATTTGAATGTGAAACTTTCAATTTTTCTATAGCGTTACAGATAAATAACCACTTGATGGGAGAAGGGATTCTGACAAAGATTGGAAACTAAAATCAAATCAGCAGTATCAGTACATTTACTTGATGAAAAATCAGAAGGACATGGAGGTCTTTTTTTTTCAGATTTTGATGGTCTTCTATTTGTTTTGGTTCATTGTTTCTTTTGGCTTTGGTTGAGTGTGTGTGTATGTGTGTTTGTTGATGTTTGTAATGATAATTGCCTTTCCTGGTACTGTTTATTTTTAATGAGCCCCTCAAAATGGAGCATAAATACTGTAAAATCACAAAGGTAATTATTCTCATCTACTTATAAAGGAATACTGAACAAAAAAAAAAAAACACCCTGCACAAGTGAGTTTAGGGCTTAAATGAAGCTTGAGAATTGATTGAAAATAGTCTTTAATATCACAAATCTGGAGTGAAGACTTAGGTTTCACTTCTATAAAAATTATCCAAAATAGCATCTCAAGAAAACAGCCACATTTTCTAAACACTTTTAGGTCCCCTCCCGTTGGAATCTGAAAGCCATAGTCCATACTGAGAGCCTCCATAGCTGAGAAGATACCCAAACAACCTTGAAGTCAGGTTGTATATCTCTATACTAGTACAAGTCCTACAGAAAAAGACCAGCTAGAGCATATAGAGAATTGCTGTTCCAGCTGTATTCCTTCTCTAAGAAGAAGTACTTATTTGAAGGTTCTCAGAGTGTAACCACGGGGTGTAAAGTAGCCCAGGAAAGAAGGTGCATGAGCTCCTATACCATCACTGAGGGGGCAGTATAGAGTTCAGAGACAAGGAAACTGGGGGAAAGCCCTTGAGATTGTCAGCATAGGTTTATGCTGTTAAACTAATCAGCAGGAGGGGAAGCCTCCAGACACTAAGTCACTGTGTATCACCAGAATAGCTGAGAGCCTCTTTTGCATATAACACTCCCAAACAGTGTTCAGGTACAAACCAGGATTTACTACAAGGGAGTAAGCATTGCCACTATGTAAAACACATTCAGGCAAAACGTATTGATGACTAGGAAAGTTTGATAGCACAGATGTGGAACGATGCTCCTGACTGGTCTCAAGGGCAAGGAATGGTGCACTAAATCTACTAGTACAGGCATAGATCACTCTAAAACAATTAAGTAGTTGCACAGTAAATTCCATGTATAAGAGGAATTTATTCAATTTCTTACTTTTTTTTTATTTTCTTTTTTTTTTTTTCCTAAGATAATAGATCAATGAAAGCTGGATCCTAAGATTTGGGGCCAATTTCAAGTCACTGTGCCTTGTCATGCACCACTACCTTTAGTCTATGATTAACGTCCTACTTCCCAGAGACATAGGTCAATTATTTTAAATGTTATTTTTTTATAGATTTACATCAACAGTATATCTGCATTAAATAAATATATAGGGCTGTATAAGTCTGTATATATTAATATACATCAAATAGAAAATAATATTTATAAATACATAATTCCATATTTATGTGAAATTAGTGTCAAGAAGTTAAACATTAGTTCCTGGATCTTCTCTCACATTTACCACAGATCCCACTTTACCACAGAGGTTGTAGAGGAAAACTCTTGTTCTATTAATTTTTGAAAGTAGTAGCTACAGCATGCTGGTAACCTCAGTACTCTTCTTCATTGAAGGGGTTTTAATTGCTCTCTACTGAGGACCCAACATTCATGTCTCTGAGGGGTGTTGCCTTCAGTGCTACTTTCTATGATACAGTAAAGGAAAGCAGAGAGCTCTCATCATGACAGTGTACTGCTGGGAAGGGAAAGGATCTGTTCCCAGATCTGAACATTGAATAATCACTTTCCATGCTAAAGAATCATGAAAGCCTGTTTGCTTTATACCCATCCCTATGTTGTCTTGTACTTTCACTTTATAATTCAGCATGCCTTCCTGTGAGTTACTTTTCCCTATGGAGTGAGGGTTCAACGAGTGCTAATTCTCCAAAGCTTTTTCAGTATGTACGTGCTGGGCTGTCGGGAATCCCCAGAGTGCACAGTGTAGCTGCTGAGTGCCTTTCCATCTCCCTGCCTTGGCACATTGTCTTGAAATCACAGTGCACCAGCTGCAGGTTCCTGCAGAGTGCTTTGTTAAGATGTTGGAGTGCAGCTCTGTGCCGCTTCCCCTGACAGCTCTGCCTTACGGGGGTGGATTTCTCATTGCTTTCCCTGCCTTTGTGCTGCACACTGAAGAGGGCGTGCAGATTTCTAAGTGTGCATACATTATGCAGACCTTTTTGTTTAGCTCAGGGGGAAGTAATTGAATTTTATGGGGAAAACTTGACTCTGATGTCAGAGCTCATCCTCTGATAATATTAATTTCTAACTTGTAAGTCTCTCTTACCAGTACTGTCCATAGAGCTATGACATTTCCTTTGTTTTCTGTGTAGTGTGCTTGAAAATTGCTAAGGATGACAGATCCCAATACACATTCTGCTCTCAGAATTGAAGCAAAGGACATAATAATAGGGTAAGATATTTCCTCACATCAGAACAATTAATTCATGAACCTATCACATGGCATTTTATGTCCTTGTCTCATCCTTTAACAATATTTCCAACTTATTCCAGTGTTTTCATTGAATTGCTTTGGCACGTGAGGCTTCTATGAAATCAGAGTACAGAGACAAATAAAAGATTGGCGTCTCCTATATGGGAGCAGTAGCTCTGTGGCAAGAGCCTACACCTTTTGCAGGACGTTTTTACACTGGCTAGACTGCTGCACTATCTCTAAAGACCAGATCAGAGCCATGGCTCTTTATAACAGGCTCCATTTTTTTCCTTCTTTATCCTCTAAAAAGGGTACATGCTTATTTGGAAGATAAAACATTCATGAAGTCCAAGTTGATGAGAATGGGATTCCAAAGCATGAAAAATATGCAGAGAAAAAAGAATAAAAAGAGGTCAGGAACAACAGAAAAAGAAATGTGAACCAAAAAATCATAAAATAGTATGGAATATAGAACATAAGTTTCAATTTCACCTGCAAGTAAACAACAGAAAGACTTAATTACTGCTTCAAGAGGATCTGATTTCATACTCCTAATTAATTTCATCCTGTCAGGGCAGCTATTTCACAGCTATTCTAGACCTACACTGACACATATGACACCACCGAAGTCTCATGTCTGATCTCCTGCATTGTTCAGCCTCATAATTAAAAAGCAAAAAAAAAGCACCACTGCCAAATCGTCCATATTTTCACAGTAGAAAATGATAGCAGAATACCTGTCTTTTAATTGACTTGTCTAACCTCTATCCAAGGAAGATCCATCTACAGTAAAAACAAATATTTGGACATTTGTTTCAGCAATCTTATACTTGAAGTAGAAAAATTTTGATGGTGAGTATTCTGGAGTAAAAGTGCGTATTAAGTTCGATAATAAACTTTTTAGAGCTATAAATCAGGAAAAAGTTCAATCAATTTAATTAAATTCTGTACTGATCTGCAGGACAGTCAGCATAGTGGGAAAAGCTCAGTTGAGCATTAAAGGATTCATAAACACAAAAGGCCTCTCACATGACTGTATTGGTCTAAAAATGCCTCAAATATGGTGAAATTTTATCTATCATAAAAATTTCAAAATTTGGATCAAAACAGACATATTCTCTGTAGTCACTAATGCTGACAATTACATCTTGTTGCTTATGAATGCATCTTGCACAGTTTGTAATTACTGTTCAAACCAGACAATTATCCAGGGATTTCCTATTATGTGTGGAAAGCTCAGCAATCCTGTTTTCTAAAACAGTAGCTGATTGAGCCTTTATGTGCTCCACTTCTGTAAAATTATATCTAAATCACATTTTATTTTGCTTTCTATTTCAATACCTTTTTTATTCCATTTCTATTTGTATAAGTGACCAGAATATACTTTTTCAAGGCAGAAACTAAGGCTGGTATTTCAGTAGGGATGAGAATAACCCTGTTAATCAGACCTGGTCATTACTATTTCCCATTTCATCATTGAAGTGGGTTGGAGCTGAGTTGATTGATGGGCTTTTGAGCCAATTATGCTTTAGCGATTTGCATGTTTAAACCCAGTGGAGATGCGGAAACTCCCCTTTTATAGAAGAAAGGTGACTATGCCAGGAAATGTAGGAGCTTGTGGGAGACTGTAAGAGGCTTTTAGAGATTTTGTGAAGAAGCAGCTGCTTCCAGGCTGGAATTTGTCTGTCCTTAAACCAGAAATACCCCATGTGTCGCCCATGGCTGGCAGTGTGGAAGGTACAAGTTTTTGTCATGGGAGAGATATTTTTCATGGCAGCAGAACTCTGGGTGGGTCTGTTGCTAGTGGCAGTTAGGAAACCATGATAAGCAGAAGAAACCTCTTTCTCCTGAAATATCAGAGAGACTTTTTTAAGAACTATATGACCAAGTCCATATTTTGTTATCCTTTGTGTGAGTTGGATAAAAGGTAAAATGGGGTTTTGCTTTAATTTCTTATTATTTCTTTTTTGCTTTTAATTCTGCTAGTAATAAACTTCTTTATATTCTTTAAAGTTTTAAGACAGCTTTGCATTTCTCTAAATCCCTTATCTCACAGAAAGTAAGAGATGCCAACAAAACCACCACACTTTATTGGTGTTTCTGCCCGGTTACAAACTGAACCTGCTAGAATCACAGACTCAGATATTGATCCAAACACAAGTTCCGAGCTTCCCCAGAGGTTGGGGGGAAGTTTGCTTACCTTTACCTTTTATTATTAAGGTGCTTTTCACTCCATTCTTTTCTATACTGTAAAGTAACAGGGTAATATACTACTTCAAAATTTTTATCTCCTTGTTTTCCCCAGTACTTCACCTTCCATTCTTTTGATGCTTAGATATACTAGATATATCTACAATTCTTACAGGATGCAGGGGACTCCCTTTCCATCTACTCTCTGACTGAATGCATGTAAGTTTACTGCTTTTATATCTGCACCTTTAGCAGCCAGATATATAAGAAAAAATGAACACTTCCTTCTTAATTTTCAGTAAGTGTTTATTTTCTAAACTTTCATGGTGGGCAAAAGTGATAGAGTGAATTTTGATATTAAACAATGTATCTTAAAATGTGTCTTAAAGGGACTAAACAAAGGTTTTTCTTCTTCTATTATGGGAAAATTCCAGACCCAAAGACAGAACACTGGAAATTTCTTAGGTCCATATTTTTTTTATCTTTGCCCCCTGTATTTCTTGTCTACCACTCTTTCTGCTAGTGCTGCTAAGCACCAGTTTCAAATAAAAAAAAAAAATGGAGACAGCTGTAGACTTGATGGTTCATTGACATCTTTGAAGACTTTTGTTATATGGACATCTCTCATCAGTTTCTATTTAGATCTTGTCTGCCTGGCACGAACATTGTTCCCAACGTTTGTACTATTCCCGTCTTTTATACAGGTGCCTTTTAAATAAAGGTACTGTCTGTTTTCTTTTGTGATCTGTTGCTGATTTCCACATCTCTGTGCACCTAAAAGGAGTTTGGAAATGATTACACGCAAATATAATTGAGCTGTAAGTCATTTCAATTGAGACTGATTATATTTATACAAGAGAAGAAAAAAATTATTTCAATAACAGCCACATATTTCACCAGAAGAAAAGCTGCCTTTCATGTTTGACAAACTCACATCTTGACATTTTTACACTCTTCTATGTTCTAAATAGGCTATTGAGTATAAATAACCTTTATTATAAAATACATTTTTTTACTAATAAACTTTATTGTGTTACCTATAGAAAACTTGTTCCTTTTGAATAACAGCAATAATTTCTCTCATGAAAAGTAATGATTTTAATTAAAAACAGTGGGAAACATTACTACTCCAAGAAAACCTAACAGTACCCACTGATTGATGTTATTCCCACTCAGAGGAATTTGTTACACACATCTGCCTATTTCTGTCCTTTTTCTGAAAACGTCCTATTGTTTCCTCGCAGCAGTCCAATGTAATTGCTGTTGTATGAAGAGCAAACAACTACACAAGCAATCAGACACACATAGAACAAAAGAAGGCAACTGAACAACACCACATCCTTTGATTCTCACACAATCAAACACCAGAGTAACTTTTCCATGACTAACAAACTCTGTGGAGACCATTTAATCTCTCTGTCAGTTAGACTTTGGAGGGCCCATATGACAAATTTTGCTACCCGACACTTCCCACAGGATTGATAATTGCAACAGTACTTGAGTGATGTGAAAGATAACAGACCTCTCTTAAACTATCTACTATGGGACTGTGGGATAAGCGTTAAAACAGTGAGATGAGCTTGGAGCAGAGGGATTTGTTGTTTCCATACAATTAAGTTTCTAAGAGCTCCTCTCAAACTGCAGATTTAAAATACAAATTCCAACAGACTTCATGGTTCTCCCTCCTGGATGTTTCAGGATACAGGTTCCCTTTTTTGGAATAGCTTTTAACACATAGCAGTGGTCTTCTTGCTCTACTCATTTGTGGAATGGATTAGAAAATGCTGATACAATTTCTTGTACTTCAGGTTTTTTCTAAATAAGCCCTGGGGGAAAAAAAGTCTACTCATTGCCTTATCATCATGATGTCCATCCTGCTGCTTTACTGATGCATTAGGATAGTAAGTGGTGTCATCAATGACAAGTGTCACTTAAAATTTCTTTTGAATCTTGTTTTGAGAGTAGGATACTTTGAGAGAGTGTAGAGAAAGGGCATTGATTATACTCTGGTCATAAAAAAAAAAACAAAACAAAAGCTACAGACTTTGACTTCAAGGGTTTTCAGCTCAAGACCTTTTATGACATTCTCCTTCAATATTCTGAAAAAATCATTAACATGTATGAAAACATACATTAGTGGTTTACCTCAGCAGCTCCAGAGACCCTATTTTTCTTAATACATAGATAAAAATTCCTTAATTGAGCTCCCACAATTTCTTCAAATCCTTTCAGATAGTGTTGACTTCTCACCAGCAACTCTCTCAACTTTGAGTAACCAAGTTAACAGTTCTTCCATTATTTAGGGGTCATTTTGTGTCTCATGCCATCTAACACATCCTAGTTATACATCCTATTCACATGTTTGTAGGTAGGTGAACAACTTTTGTGGAGATGTCTGTTTATCATGAGCAGTAATCCTGTTTTATTCATATATCTTCA
>VZTN01024175.1:285-161078 GCA_013400515.1 Erpornis zantholeuca
TTGTTTTCATGCCTTATGGGCATAAAAATTCATTCAACTTGAAGGCAAACTAGATAACATAAAATTTAGGGTTTATTTGCCTTTCCAATTCTTTGTCTTGCCTCACCTCAAAAAACTGGGAGGCCATTTAGGATATGCAATTATCTTTTTTTAGTATGATTCCTAATACTTCCATGTGAGAATGTAGTTTTACAGTGAAAAAGAAAGGTTGAAAGAAAGAAGGAAGTAGTGAATTTTTGTCTCTTGTCCTGCTGATAGAGGTAGTGACTTCAACAATGCTCTTTTAAGTGCTGCACTTTGATTACATGTCTGTTAATGCAGTAGATTGGCCAGTGGAGGAAGTCTGCCTGCATTTATCCTGTATTTCCCCCTGGGAACAGGGCTTTCCTGAACTGATGGAGGTGAGCCTTCATCTGATTCACATCTAGTACTACAGACCATTCTTTCTGTACACAAGTGTTTAGGCTAATTAAAGGACACAGATAGTACTTAACTGTCCTCTGTGACATATCAAATATTTCTTTTCTTAATATAGAGGGTTTAACACTACCGATTTGGTAATTGTAGGCCTAATTATTTAGGATTTTGTTTACCTCATCAGGTCATACCCCTAATGATAACAGAGATGTGGGGGGTGAGACTGGTGTAAGAGAGAAGAGCTGGTACCATACATTTAAAGAAAAAAATATTCCTAGTTTAGGTGCCCAATGACTACCACAAAATTCAGTTCTTAATTTACTTTTAAGTAAAGTTTTTCCACTGCCTAAGTTTGATGGACTAAAATATAGNTATTTCTATATTCCTTTGGGTAAAAATATTTCTGCACATGCACTTCATCTTTTATTCTTTAGGAAGATTTCCTGTCTGGTCCATGTCTGTATACATACCTGCTACAGTCAGCCAAAAAAATATAAGGAAAAGGAAGAGTTAAAGATTCTGCTGTGCAGTACTGTTCATCCCTTTTGTTATTAACATAACAGTAAAAGCTATAAGGTCAGGGTATTTTTTATGTCTGTGAGTGTAATCTGTATCTGATCTTTGCTCTTTCCTGAAAGGGTTTGGCTTAAATAACCCCACTAGTACAAAGTCTCACATTCAGAGCCTTCTATTTCAGTTCTCCTTTCAAGGGAATTACTGCAGTTTTTAACCTGCCTTTTGCTCTCTTTCCTAGGGTAAAGCTGTGTGATTACACAGGAAGGGTGATGAAACACATCAGCTCCATCTCTTAATCTTCTTATAAACCCTAACAGATTTTGAAGATGAAATTTGGCAAATGTTAATTGCACATACAGAATTCATGCTGGGAAAATCTCCTTCAGGAAAAAAAAAAATAGAGAAGGGAAAAAAGCTGAGTGCACAGCCGGACTGTTATGTAAGATGTTTATTTCCATCGAGTCTAGCCCAGTAAAGGCTATGCAAAAAATAGGTCAAAGCTGCAGAGTTGTGACATCATAACATCATCAGAAAGGTCAAAGAAATCACTGGCACACTGAGGAATACTACTTTATAGTAATGGTAATTTTCTTCTATATTTAATATCTTTTTTTTTTTCCCTACATATTGGAACAGAGCCTGAAAGTGGTAAGCAAGCCTGATCTTTTTTAAAACTTCTGAAGAAACATGTTTGTGATAGTGCACAGCAGCATAGGAACAGGGCTATGAAAATTACTCATTGTTTTGATTACAAAATTAAAGCCAAGAAGAATAAAGAGAAAAAAAAAAATGTAGAGAGTGAAGAGTTGCATTTGGCTAAAATGTGACTTTGGAATTTTGTTTTTAAAAATGTGAACACCTTCCATACAGCTGATCTGAATGAACCTACTGATTCCTTATAAGATTTATTTAATCTAAGACTGAAACAATGAATTAATTTAAATTTCCTGAAACTTTTTTTTTATGCTGAACAATCTCATGGAAGCATTTCTCCAGCTTTCACTGTATTGTTGTCAGGCTCAGAATGGCACTGATGCACAGTTGCTGCTCTGTTCTGTCCTTGAAGAATTTACAGATTTGCCAGCCCTCCCATTACATTCACATGAATTGCCTCTTCTCACAGGAGTTAAAATACCCTGAAGTACATCTATTCGAGATTTATTTTAGCTTTCATGCCTCTTCATATTTGCAGCTAGATTAAAAAAAAANAAAAATAATATGTTTTAATTGTTGTTATTTTTAAGCTGTTCAGTGATTTTGAAAGCAGAGGTTGATGGTATCTCCTACAACTTTGCTTTAGAAAGTAAACAACTCTGGGAGCTTTGCAAAATTTTGTCTGCAAACTTTCCTTGCTTAAAAAACCTGTATATGCAACTTGGTTAATGCCAATCTATGGTACATACATCAGCATATTTTTTTTCTTGGTATATATGCATCTATTTCTATATTCCTTTGGGTAAAAATATTTCTGCACATGCACTTCATCTTTTATTCTTTAGGAAGATTTCCTGTCTGGTCCATGTCTGTATACATACCTGCTACAGTCAGCCAAAAAAATATAAGGAAAAGGAAGAGTTAAAGATTCTGCTGTGCAGTACTGTTCATCCCTTTTGTTATTAACATAACAGTAAAAGCTATAAGGTCAGGGTATTTTTTATGTCTGTGAGTGTAATCTGTATCTGATCTTTGCTCTTTCCTGAAAGGGTTTGGCTTAAATAACCCCACTAGTACAAAGTCTCACATTCAGAGCCTTCTATTTCAGTTCTCCTTTCAAGGGAATTACTGCAGTTTTTAACCTGCCTTTTGCTCTCTTTCCTAGGGTAAAGCTGTGTGATTACACAGGAAGGGTGATGAAACACATCAGCTCCGTCTCTTAATCTTCTTATAAACCCTAACAGATTTTGAAGATGAAATTTGGCAAATGTTAATTGCACATACAGAATTCATGCTGGGAAAATCTCCTTCAGGAAAAAAAAAAATAGAGAAGGGAAAAAAGCTGAGTGCACAGCCGGACTGTTATGTAAGATGTTTATTTCCATCGAGTCTAGCCCAGTAAAGGCTATGCAAAAAATAGGTCAAAGCTGCAGAGTTGTGACATCATAACATCATCAGAAAGGTCAAAGAAATCACTGGCACACTGAGGAATACTACTTTATAGTAATGGTAATTTTCTTCTATATTTAATATCTTTTTTTTTTTCCCTACATATTGGAACAGAGCCTGAAAGTGGTAAGCAAGCCTGATCTTTTTTAAAACTTCTGAAGAAACATGTTTGTGATAGTGCACAGCAGCATAGGAACAGGGCTATGAAAATTACTCATTGTTTTGATTACAAAATTAAAGCCAAGAAGAATAAAGAGAAAAAAAAAAATGTAGAGAGTGAAGAGTTGCATTTGGCTAAAATGTGACTTTGGAATTTTGTTTTTAAAAATGTGAACACCTTCCATACAGCTGATCTGAATGAACCTACTGATTCCTTATAAGATTTATTTAATCTAAGACTGAAACAATGAATTAATTTAAATTTCCTGAAACTTTTTTTTTATGCTGAACAATCTCATGGAAGCATTTCTCCAGCTTTCACTGTATTGTTGTCAGGCTCAGAATGGCACTGATGCACAGTTGCTGCTCTGTTCTGTCCTTGAAGAATTTACAGATTTGCCAGCCCTCCCATTACATTCACATGAATTGCCTCTTCTCACAGGAGTTAAAATACCCTGAAGTACATCTATTCGAGATTTATTTTAGCTTTCATGCCTCTTCATATTTGCAGCTAGATTAAAAAAAAAAAGAGGCAAAACAAAATCAGACAGCTCTATTTACAAAAAGATAGGATATAGACACAATTGTCTAAGTATAAAAATAGTAATTCCAACTAACTTCTAACATACTGTTTAATGCCCATTGTTTAATTCAATTTTTGTCTCTTGCATGTTGTATATAATGAAAACAAGTAGTGGGTGAATTTAAGTGATTGTATATAAGTATCTTGGTTTGAGCACAGAGGAAAGTACTATTAATCCATGTTTTATTCCCTGTCCTGTGCAAAATAAGTTATTTCAAGGAAGGTGAGTACATGGTACTGAGAGATCAGTCCCACTCCGTAAGAACCACCAGTGACCTGACACTGCAGGGAGGTCAGAAGAGGTCCATCAAGTTTTCAGGCTCCAAGCTGCTGCTGCTGGGCAGCCAAAGCTTCCTCATGACCAAGACACAGGATCTGAACTGCAGAGGTCTGAAGTCAAGTGAAATAAATCTCATACCAAATATCATTTTCTACCTCTATCAGTTCTGGGAAAAGGAGTCAACACGGCTTCTCACATGGAAACCTCTTTCAGGCAGGTATGTTTGTGTGTGCTTGTATAGTGCCTGGCTCAGTGGAGACTACTGTAGGGCTTCCCTCATGTGGTGTAATATCTACCTCCCCGGGATCCTGGGAAAGTATCCTTACCTCAGAATATTTCCTGCTTGCAGAATTATCCATCCCTAATGCTCAGTGATATTTTAGTATCTTAACATTAACCTCTGTGATTAACACACATTTCTGAGTTAAAAAAGAAAGCACACCCATAAAGATCATATTAACCTGAAGTTTAATTTATTATAGTAAATTTTTGTCTGAGTACTTTAAGTCTTTTGGGGAATGCAACAATCTCTTGCCTGCTTATTCACTGATGGGTACTTAGGCATATGAGATGAGGCCACAGGCTTCAAGGTCATGGCTACAGGTCTGTGCTGCCTTCAGAAACTAGAGGACCAGTCTGTGCTCTTTGGAGAACCTCAAGCCACATATTCATATTTGTAATTTTATACCTCCAGCAGCACAGTTGTTGCAACTGAAGAATGGAACTTGTAGATAGCACTACAAAAATATTTATTTTATTCCTATGAAATTACCTTGCCTTGTAAGCCCTAAAGAGCCATGCCCTTTCTTATTTGCAGTATGTAAGCCAATGACCTGGGCTGATTCTGGACTCTGAAGGCAACAGGGGAAATGCTTTTAGCCTCAAAGTGGCTCAGACAGCTCAACCTTTCAGTTATTCATTGCAGGCTGAATCTATGTCCTTCAACATGGGTTAAGACTTTGTATGTCAAGACAGTAAGTTCTTGATTTAGTGTCATTTCCTTTAGCTCTGTCCCTTGGACAACTTTCTGTGTGATTTATTTGATTAGGGTATAAATGAGACAAAATGGAATTCTAATAAGCATTTAAACAAAACCAACTTTGTCATTATTATTCTGTGATTTATAGATGATATGCAGAGGACAGAGGAAAACTAAGACAAGAGACAACACAAAAGACAAGAATTTTTTACATAAACCTGCACAATCCTGATGCAATCAAAATCGAACTGTTATGTGCATTATCTTGATGATGATGGTATCACCAGTATCTTCATACTGGGCTTTTCATAAGGATTCAGCTGGCAACAGTTGTATCCTTTCAGGTTCCCTTGACCATTATTTTGCTGATCGAGTGAAATAACTTACCAGAGCAATATAGGCAGTCTTCAAACTCCTTATGCCTTGAAAGGCTGCAGATCTTTATGCCTGCCCTTTCAATTCTTATGTGTTTGACAGTGAAAACTGGGCCTGATAAAAATGTTAAGAGGTTTCCTTCTGTTATCTAGTGTTTCCTTTTCATCTTGACAGCCTCTGCAGATCACCCAGATTATTATCTCAAATTACAGAGGGCTCAATCTTAGGAGGATTCAGATGGCAGCTATAGATGAGATTTCCCAATGTTGATTCCCTCTCCCCTTATTTTTTTTTTTCTTCCACATCTGGACCATAGCTTTTTGAATTATGAGCCAACACAGTTTTCTTTATCTGCCAGATTGCATTAGAGTCATATAGCACTGGACTTCAGGTTATCAATTGGCAGCAGACTTACTCGACTCTTAACCAGACATTTCTTCTGCCAGTGACATCTTCATTCGCAAATACCCACTGGAGACACTGAACCTGCTGCACTCTGGGGAGTGCTGTGCTCCCATTGTCTGAATGAATGTTAGTAAAAGGAACAAAACTGTCTCTAATGTCCTTCAGAACTCACACATATATTGTTGACTCACTTTAGACAGGTGATGTCCCTGTTGGGAAAGACAAAAATGACCCTATGGTCTATTTCAGGCCTTTGCTTTCATAATAAACAGATAAAGAAATCTGGTGCATAAGCAAGCAGCCAAATTCCTACATGTAATTCACTTATTCCTCCTGAGGAGGAGGAGCAGTAATGAAGACAGGTTCAGCCTGAGAAGAACAGTCACCTGAATCTCCTTGCATGTAGAAAGACATGAAATGCAAGAAGGAAGCTCCAACTCATATGCACTGGATTGCCTTCTAGAGCTTATGACATTCCCCATGGATAATACTGGACATGTGCAAGAGGCAACAGTGGAAAATCCCAAGAAAGGAAATCCAGTCATGCTACAGAACAAAGCCTCTTCAGGATGAGGGTGGTTGAGCACTGGAACAGTCTGATTTGGGAAGCTATAGGTGAGGCCCTGAACAAATTAATCTCATTTTGAAATTAGCATTGTTAATTGCTCAGCCTAGAGGTCAGACTGGAGAACCCAACTAAAATCCAACTTCAGTCTTTCTATGGTTCAGTGTACTTTTAGCTTAGGCACTATGCCTCCAGCGCTCATCCAAAATCTTCGTCTTTTTACAGTAGTACTGAACCTGGAGATATTTGCAGATGTTCTCAGTCACTGATCTTGCTATAAGTATTTGAATGGATAAAACTAAGCGAATTCATGGAACAGGGCTGTAGATATATATATGTGGATATTAGTCTTTTCCCTGTCCTATCTTTCCCATCTTTGCAAAAGTTAAGAGTTTTAAAATTTAGGTTTTGCCGACTTCCATTCCAATTGCTATGTTTGCATACTGCTACATCTCTTATATTTCTAATGAATTTTTGTTTTGCAGTGGTCAAGAATACAGAATTAAAATTATTTGTGATTTTTCTCTATGCTCATCAAGAAAACATCTTGAAAATGACAGAAAAAAGTACATTCTTTTTCATGCCTCAGCAGTGGCTTGCAATTTTTGAAAAGGAAAGGTAACCTTTTGAACAATATCTGTCAATCTTCAGAGACTGCCTGATGATGAGTCACTAGGGCTGGAAAATGCCACCTTAAAAATGCCAGAAGGCTGTTGTTCTCATTTCTGTTTGTCATAGAGAATGAAATATTACCTTGATGTAATTTTCATATACTAGCATTGCCTTCTCTTACACTACACTCCATGCAAATTATATTTACTACTGTTATTCAAATGATCAAAGGTGTATTGTTGATTTTAAATGTTATGGAAAATTTTTATCAGAGACCTTAAGAATTTATACAGCCTCTGACAAAATCTGCAGAGCCTTGCAGGACCAAGTTAAATATACTTAGCTTCATAAATTCAGTACAAAGGATATTTTCAGCTATATGAAGGCCAACACATGCAGCTTTCTGAATGCTAACCATAAAGAGACTCTACATGTTCTTCTCATAAAAATATATCTATATATGTGTGCCTAATTTTACCCTTATCATCTTTTATTCAAAAGACTGGGAAGGCAGAAAAATTGGAACTTCTTATAAGCTTTAGTACAGGCCAGATAAGAGGGCAGTGGAATGGCTGAGCTGCCAGGTTTAACAGGTGAAGGTCCAGCAGGAAGCCAGTCACTAGTGATGCACCTTGGGGGTTGACACTGGGGCAATACTGGGGAAGCTCCCCATTAGTGATCTGGATGGTGACACTGAAGGTAGCACTGCCAGGCTGTTGATGACACAAAACTGGGAGGAGCAGTTGATGCACCAGATGGGCATGTTACCATTCAGAAAGACCTCAACAGGTACAAGAAACTGTCAGACAAGAGCATTATGAATTTCAACAAAGGCACATACCAAGTCCTGAACCTCAGCAGGAATAACTCCATGCACCAGTGCAGGCTGGATGCAATCTGGCTGGAAAACAGCTTTGCAGACAAGAATCTTGTCCATTTTTACAGTGTAAGTGATCAAACACTTAACCAGGTTGCCCAGTGAGGCTGTGGAGCATCCATCTTCGCAGATACTCAAAACCCAGCTGGACATAGCTGAGAATTATCTGCTGAAGCCGATATCTGCTTTGAACAGGGACTTGGAAGTAGACGATCTCCAGCCACTCTCTATCCACTCCAACCTTAACCATTCTCTGTTTTTCTGTTACAAGGAGTACTGGTTGGCATGGTTATGAACTCAGCCAAACCTGTCCTGGGCTGCATCCAAACGAATGTGGCCAGAAAGCTGAGGGAGGGGGATTCTGCTCCTCTCCTCCACTCTCGTGAGATCCCACCTGGAGTGCTGCGCTCAGGTCTGAGGCCCCAAATATATGAAGGACATGGGGCAGTTGTAGGGACTTTTTGGAAAGGTGTGTAGAGGTAGGATAAGGATAAGGCAACTTTAAACTGAAAGAGGATAGGGTTAGATTTATTATTAGGAGAAAATTCTTTACTGTGAGAGGGGTGAGACACTGGAACTGGTTCCCCAGAGAATCTGTGGCTTCCCATCTCTGGAAATATTCAAGTCCAGCTTTGAACCTGACTAGTGGAAGGTGTCCCTCATCCTTGCAGGGGTGTGGGACTAAATGACCTTTAAAAGTCCCTTTGAACTGGAACCTTTCCATGATTTTATGATTCTATGTTTTGAAATAATATAAAGGCTAAAAAGACAAAATAATAGTGTGATTTATAAGCTACAGTAATCTTCCTTTAGACAAAACTCCTGGAAAATGCACTAATGTGATGGAAAATGCTAAGCTTCTGAAAGGTTTTTACACCAGGCCATGCAATATAAGAGAAAATTATATTCCACAGATATGAGAATGGGATACTTCAGAAAATCTAGGCAAAGATTTTAATGTTCTTTTAAAGGTGAAAGACTTCTAGTATAATTTTCGTAAAGCCGTAGTGCTTCTCAGTAGCAGGTGCTTGGCTTCCTCACACCATTCAGATCCTCAGCAGTAGTGTTAACATACATTTCTGTATTGTTATGGCTACTTTTGGCTCTCTTTCACTTTCTCTGGTTTAAAAAAATGAAACTCACAATAATGATAAACTCAATTCAGAGTTGTATCTAGTTACTAGAGCGTGCATTGTATCTGTCATGCTCTTTTAGGCTTCAGAGAACTAGCAAATGCTTTTAGCCTTTGTGACTCCTTATGGAGAGTGCATACATTACTGTCTGGTTTTATACTCACTTCATGGGAGGGCAGTTCTTTTTTTACTCTCTGGTATTCTCTCCGAGGCATAACTGCTAAAAACACTGTTTAACTTCAAGTCAAGTGCAGGATGGATAGGAAAGATCAGAGATAAAAGAGCTAGGGTTTTTTAAAATATGATTGGTATAAGAACGTTATCTCAAAAATAAAGTAAAATAAATTGAAATAAAATAAAAACAGAATCAAATCAAATCCATCCATCTTGTTCTACAAGATCACCTGAAAGTGTGCTTAGCCTGTCTGATAGATATTTGACAATCAGGCAGGTATGTGATTATCTTGGTGGAATTACACAGGAAGTGCATGATACCGTTGTGTAAAACCCTTCTGACATGCTCCCCAGACACAAAGCACAGAACCTATTTACCAGCCAAGCAATTGCTCTAAGTGAACTTCAGGCTTCAATGTGCTTGGTATTGGAGAGTATTTGAGTGCTGTACATGCCGTGGTTTATCCAGTCTGTGCCTTCCCTTTTTGAGGAATTCTGACATTAATTGTGTCTTACATTAAATCTAAACTCGTTCTTACTCCCTGTAAGAGCAATATGTAAAAAAGTTATTGAGTGTGTTTTCATGGTTGATAATTTTCTTCTTCTACAATTTCAAAACTCACATGAATCCAGTGATTTTCTCCATTATTTATTTTTACAGTACACCAGGTATGTCAGTGATCATACAATACACAGCAACAGGGAAAAAAAGACCTAGAGTGTAAAGGCTTTTCATGCTTCATTTTGATGTTTCTCTTACTGTCAGGTAAGTATAAGAATCTGGTACCCACCTCTTTCTTCCTTTGTTTTACGCAAAACACTAAAAATCTGAGAGTTATGGTTAAACAGAGAGGCTACCTGAAACTACAGCAGGTGTTATAGCATTTTCTGGTACAAAACTGCACTTGTTCAGGAGAGTTTCAGCTACATTAGAGCAGGATGTTATTTATGTACATTTATTTCTCCTCTAAAAGTTTGCAAAGGGCAAACTAGGTAATGTGATTAAGTGGCTGAACACAGTAAAGGTTCCAAAAACTAGGTCATTATTGAGATTAACGACTGGATTAAAAGGATTTAGGATAGTAGTAGGATTTTGATTTGCATATTACTCCAAAGACCTTTGACTTATGTAAAGCCTCCCCTTAAAGACTATCTAGCCAAAGTATTACATCAAGCAATTTAGTTGTTGCAAATTACTCTTGCCTGTTTTTTGACCTTGCGTGTTATTACCCATATTTATGGGAATTATGGAAATATGGAATTATTTTTCATAATTCAGCACTTGGATTGCTCCTTTGGATGTAGCAAGTGCAGGGGGAGCACTAATGGGAAAGAGATGAGTTTTAAAATAATTAAATCTTGTTAAGTGTAAGCTATGGGATTCTTCAAGGATTTTACCTGAGAGCATTTTAGCCAGGTGCTAAAAAAGGAGATCTTGTTTAACAGCAGAAACCAGCAATTCAATCAAAATCAAGTCTTCCTCAAAAGCCTCACAAATTTATTTAGATTAATCTTTGTGCCATTCTACAAGAATGTACACAGATGTTTTAGTGTATGAGAAATGTATCTAAGATCACAAGGCAGTAACTGCTTTGGGCAATCGAGTTGAGGGTCTGCCTGGCTGAAGTCACCTATTTAGCATCAGTTAAAGGAAATAATTAGTTTTAGGGGTTAGTGTCAGGGACTGAAATATTATAGATTATGACTTAAACATTTTCATGGACTTTTAAAACTGTAATAAAAAAGCTGCAGAGCATACTACCGCACCCTGAATGGGGCTCTGAAAGGCCCTGGACCCACTCGCTGATGAAGATAATATAAAATAACAACTCAGGACTGGGGACATTCAAAAACTGTAAGATTAACACCTCCAGGGTGGAGGCCACAGCCCCAGGGCTCTCAGCTGCTAGCTTGCACAGACCCTGGCACCAAAGGGTGGGGGGAGAGAGGCTTTGGGTGTGTGGTCAGAAGCGCAGTGCCCACCCATCCTCCCCTGTGCAGAGGAGCGTGGCTGAGGGCCTTCACATGGGGGGAAAGCTGATCTGCAGCAGAGGGGGTGACACCGCCATCAGAGGGGCCTTCACCCGGGGGGAAAGCTGATCTGCAGCAGAGGGGGTGACACGGCCATCACAGGGGCCTTCACCCGGGGGGAAAGCTGATCTGCAGCAGAGGGGGTGACACGGCCATCACAGGGGCCTTCACCCGGGGGCAAAGCTGATCCGCAGCAGAGGGGTGACACGGCCAGCAAAGGCCCTCAAAGGGGTCCCCAGGCCCTGCCCAGAGCACCAGAGATGGTGCCACAGACCCTCAGTGCTGCCAGGGACAAGATAGATAGATGCAGAAAGATCCAACTGCAATGCTCACGGTCCCAGAGAAAACAGAATTTTAGCTACCAGGAAACCTTAAAAGCATGACAGTACAAAATAGCTGAGTAAGTGATCTGGAGGTGTGATAATCAAAGACAGCTTTGGTGTTTAAGAGCCTTAATGAAGTGTTTCAAGAAGCCCACAGGCTTGGAAGGCACAGCACGCTGGAAGAGCAGCACTGTGACAGGGTGAAAGGCCTGTGCCACAGGCTGTCCCCAGCTGTCCACAGAGGCGTGAGGGTGCTCCTGCAGCCAGCCCTGCGGCAGATCCCGGAGGAGCTGTGCAGGAGCCTCGCCACACACAGCCCCTGGCTGCCCCCCAGCCACGTGGAGCAAACAAGCACATATTGGTGGGCCGTACAAGTCCATCACGACTGACAAAAACATCTTTATTATTATCTATTCTTGGCTTCAGTAGCTGTTTCTTGCTCCAGCAGAGGTTCCTGTTTAACAAAGGATTAAATTATGTTCTCTACAAAATGAAGAAGTTACTAAGTGATATTTCTTTTACTTTTGAGAATCAAAGCAAACATTTCAATGCACAAAATCAGAATTGTGTTAAGAGAAGATTGTTCTCTAAATTACTAATTCTTATTTGCAGAATCTATAAGGAAGCAGTCCTGAGAGAATAATTAGTAAACATCAGTTGTAACAATGCTACAGAACAACAACTCCAACAACTCTGGATTAAGGAAGCCTTCCATTAAAATAATTGGAGATAAACTACAAATTTTTGCCATCATTCTTGCAGACAGTACGGTTTGGAAGGAGATTCCTGGTTTGTCTCTCACTGCTTCAGATCTCTGAGGCAGAGAAAAATGACTTCAATGGAGTCAGTGGAGAAAATCAATTCCAGAAAGAATCTCCATGCTGCTAGACAACAAGTGAAGACAGTGTTCAGCCAATGATGGCTTAAACATCTTGACTAATACAGTTGATAAACATGATAAACTCAGAAAGCTTGCTACCAAAAAAATTAAAATTCAAGGTACTGCTTGAAGATTCATGTTCTTCAACCAAATGCATTTAAAATATGTCATGTATAGGACACAGTCAAGTAGAAAAGATTCTTGCTTTTTTAATGAAAACAACTTTTCTCACAAGAAGCAGCCACTTTAAGTAACAATGCAAAATCTTTAGTTTTACTCTTACATAAAAATAATTATAGATTTAAAAAATCAGGTATGTACACCATAAACTTCAGCAACATAAGAAGAGCTCTAGCTCACAGGGGCTGTGCAGAACATCAGAAGTTTAAGGGTGGATTTCTCGGTAGCTCCAGCAGGTCTCAAGCAGGCCCAATATCTTGATGCCTTATTCAACCATCTAGATATAAAGGAACAGTTTTTCCAGGATTCTCAAGATAACTCAAGAAGATGTCAACAAAAAATTTCTGGTAGAAAGCAGACATGTTTGTGTCATTTTAGGAGGTTTATTGATTTGGAATGGTGGAGCTTTTTGTGTGTTTGTCTGCTTATGTGTTTTGGTGGGGGTTTTGATTGCTTATTTGTTTGGGTTTTTTGTTTCTGTGTTTGTTTTGTTTGTTTGTTTGTTTGTTTTTTGTTGTTGTTGGTTGGTTGGTTTGATTTGTTTTTAAATTCCATAGGTATATACAGGATTATCTGGAGATGTTAAATTGTGGCCAAGAATTTCTTCCCCAAACAGTTTTTACTCCACAGACATGATTCACCTAACTTCACCTGTACAGCAGTTGGGCTTCTACACCAAGTTAGATAACTGCATTTCCTGTAAGAGGTAATTGGGTAGCCCACTTCCAGAGAGCAATTAATTCCAACCTGGCTAATATACATTTTTTTAGGATAAACTGTTATCACCCTCAGAAAGTTTTTGTTACTTTTCATTGACTCTCACTTTGACTAGATTTTTGTCTTCTAGATGGCTAAAGTTAGGTGAATCCCATGTGAAAAGACAGTTTAAATTATGAATGGGATAAACAGGAAGGTGAGAAGAAACAAGAACAAGAAAGGAGTTTTTTAAAATATGTTTTAGAATTGATCAGTGCAGTGTGTACCCCTTATCAAATCTGAACCAGAAACTGCATTTTTTTTACTAACCTGAGTTTTAATTACTTCAGTTGGAATGCAGATAACATCTATTAGTAGGAGGAAAATGGGATTTGCCACTCAAATTCAGCCTGCTAGTCAGAAAATTCCTTGTATTACAGAAATGAATTAAATTGTCTGTCTTGTATTTTAACAACAGGTAATGCAGATTACAGACTATTTCCATCAGGATAGGTTGTCATATCGGCTTAACTTACAAGTGATCTGACCATATTATATTTTGAATACGCCCATAAACATGCATGTTTCTCCAAACTCCAGTTGCAGAATTGAGTGGCTTCCAAAAATAATTGCATCATTTTAAGTTTCTATTCTTATTATTGAGTGTCTGCATGTGATATATAAATTGTATCTAAAATGTTGGAAGAAGGAGCAAAATAATTGTGAAAATTATTTCACGTGATACTGTAGTTGGGCTTATGCCATGGGGCAATGTGTGGATCTCTGTGATTGAATTCCCTTTGTAAATTCCAGCTGCAGTGTATCCCCATGAATCCCAGTGTCCTCTAGCAGGAAATTTGGATGCCCATGGGGCTTTGATATACTCCAGGAGATTTCAGTCAGCAAACAGAACTGCAGGGCACAGCTCAAGTTGTACCCACTCTGCAGCACAGACTCAACCAGTATGAGCTAATTAAGTATGCTGTAATTAAAACAGGGTGAATTCACGAGTGATGATTACCTAAAACCAGATCGGTTGTGGCTTTAAGTTGGGATTACCTTGTTAAACATACAGCAGAGCAAACTTTTGATCAAATTCTTAAACTGCCCATAGTCTACTTAGCTCATAAATATCTTGTTCCCTGTGGCTGCCCTTGTGAGGTGCTCCCACTCTGAGTCTGCAAAAAACCTCTCCCTCTCCCTCTCCCTCNTCTCTCTTATCTCCTCTCTCTCTTTCTCTTCCTCTCTCTCCCCTCTCCTGTCCTCTCCTCTCTTTTTCCCTTCTGTAGCCATTATAGTCAAAGAGGAAAAAAATCAATAAGGGTCACAAATCTTTCTTTTATTTATGAACTAATTCAATTACCTCAGATGAAATACTGATGTTTCCAACTATATGTTTTAATGCTTCCCATGAGTGATTTATATTGTGGGATTTACAGGCCCCTAATTTTACTCATTTTACTCACCAGTCTCTGATATATTGTTTACAACCAAAAAAAAAATCTCTGTGAGGCATGAGATTCACTGTAGCCTGCTATCTGTTCACCCTGCACAGTTGAATTATAGCCTTTGGTGACCACCATCTCACACAGAAAAGAGCATCTCCTGAGGCTCTGTATCCCCTATGCAGAGATCTACAGTGTGATCCAAAACACGACTTACACCCCTAAAGCAAAAAACCCCAGAGGATAAGGCAAAATCTAGACTACGGGCAAGTCTCTACACCACAACCCTGATGTCCTCGTGATCCCAGCCACTGGCCAGGCTGATCTCCCAGGGGTGAGCAGGGCTGTGCACGTGGCTCCCTCCTGGGCTGTGTCCTGGGCTGGCTACTGGTGCCAGGGGTGACACAACAGCAGAGCAGATGTGCACAGGAGGCAAGACATAGCTCGGGTCCTCACAGAACTGGAAGTCTCAATGACATCTTGAAGTCTCAAACCAAAAAATAACCTGTTCTGTTACCAATGGAGTTACTGGACATGTGCCATTCAGTGGAACTAAAAATCAAACATTTTTCAGACAGAAAGATCAAGAGAAAACAGTATTGTCAGTGCTTCAGGCCAAAAAACTGTGGACAAGGTATTGTTTACATAAACAGATTGTAAACATCTGTTTATGGAGTTTATTAAACAAATCTCACATTACAGAATCTAGAAAAGAATTTATGTAGAAATAGGATTCTCTCTTCCTTGACAGCAGAAAGGAACTCAAACTATATAAAGCTTAAGGAAATATGGAGATGCAAAATTAAGCCAAGCTGACTCAGGAAAATCAAACTTGTGGCTGTAATTCATGATGGTTTGAAAGTGGGGGGCAGTGTCACTTTTGTTTTAGTTTAGTGAAAAAACCACTTTAGGCAAGGCCTTCTGTCTTATTTTTTCACCTTGGATTTTTCTTTCTTGTCAGTATGGTGATTCAACATTAAAAGACTAAATCCAATTATCAAAATTTAAAAGGCTGGTGATGTTCCCGTCAAAGGTACAGACTAAATTACACACTTGTACAGGGAGAACTCCAAAGAACAGACACCTTATAGTAATTTTACCTGCAAAAATAGACCTTACAGATATAAATGGAAAAAACCCCAGTTTTGTAGTCAAAGACAGTGGTTCTCCTTTACACTTTTTCTTAACACTTCTCAATATTTTTTTTTACCACGTTACAGTGAATTCAAACACAGTGCAATGATTATGAAAGTCATTTTTCACTACTTCTCCATTTTTCAGTTTCCAATTTCATCAACATTGACACCAAAAAATATTGGTAATTTTCCTCATTCCCCAGTGTTCTCATATGAGAAAGTAACTGAAAACAAGAATCTTGACCTTTCAATTAATGTTTTAAGCTACACCACCTGTTGGATATATATTTAGGCTATTAATTTCAAGGTAATCGTTAATTAATTGCATTCATAAAACTGTTAACAACTTTATTAACTTAGTACCTCAGCATAGTGCTGCTATCCCAAAACTCCTCTTGAATATATTTACAAGTGTCGCTGAGGCTATGTGATGCCAAGACACTCTGGGTGAGACTGACCTCACAAAAGTTTCAGTATCTATGATCCAGATAAATAATCTCCTAAAAGATGCCTCCTTTATGAGCTAATTTTATAGAAAATTGAGAGAAATATATACTCCTAGGGAATTACCAATCTGACCTATCTACTTAGGGATGAGAGAAATCATGTCTTTCTTTTTCTTTGTTTCTGAAAGGACCCTAGACTTCTGACAGACATCCTTCAAGGGCTGTGTGATGAATTCTATCATCCCCAGCCACAGAGATATTTTTCAGTGTGTTGTGGAATGCAGCTGTTTGCTCCAAATGCATTTCATGCTTCTGGGATAAGAATCGAGGGTATCTTTGAGCATTTGTGTAATCTTAGACCCACCAATAAAATGGTATCCTTTTAAAAAAATATCAAGAGCATTGTAAGAGGTAGTTAGAAAGTACTCTTGTTTTTGTCATTATGATTCTGCAGAATTAATTAAAATGTGAATTCAGCACCAGAAATCTTTTCAGTGCTGTTTAAATTTCTTTCTCTGACAGGTTATTGCCCAGATTGCACTCCATTGAACATTTTGCAAACTTTTCCTTTGTGGCCTCTGCACAAGTACTAATTTCCCTTTGAGATGGATGTGCCCCATTCTGAGGGCACAGAATGACCCCCAGTTTCTTGTAGGCATGAGCAAATTTGATTGCTTGGAGACTGCATGCAAAGAACTAAAGGCAGCTTCTGATAGGTTAGACTGAATTACCAACTAAGCCATGTCTTTGGGTTTTAAAATTTATCTGCAATGTGTGAATTCCCACCCAGTTTCTGCTCTTTCACTCTTGAGGACATCCAGAAGATGTTTAGAATGGGTTTAAAACAGATTTGAAGTTCTTCCTAATTATTCTGTTCTAGAAGAGCACATTGCACTAATATTTGCACAGTGAAATTTCTATTTGTAACATCATTGTCATCTTCACAAGTGTAAATAACTACATTTTTTTACCCTCCTTTTGCTCCTAGAGTGTTGTTCAAGATTTTTAGGGTGAAGACCTTGATGTTGTTCAGCAGTACATTTACCTTATGCTTACCATTGCATTGGTTCTATACACAGGCATAACAACAGCGAAGACACATTGTTGAAAGAAGACTTAATCCATTTTAAACTCAGAAATTTCAGAAAGTTTACTGCATGTGAAGTCATCTTGTAATCTTAAAACATGTGGTAAAGAGTTTAAATATCTCTGTGCATTTCTAGTGTGAACAAATATGTTTATAAAAGTGTGTCTACATGAAAATGGTTGGGTCCCAAGGAAGGAAGGACTGGTTGAGTGTTACACAAATGCCAAAAACCCAAAGAAGCCTGTGAACCTCACTAATCCTTCAAGTAATGAAAAATTATAAACAGGTACCCAGTGTTTCCCAGGAAATTATAGTTTATGTAAAATAAAACATATGATATGGACTGCTCAAAAAAATCTTTCCTTTACCAAGTCCTGCCTTCACAGCTCCATACACTCAAAACCCCCACCAATTATTAGCAATTCCTCATTAGTATGCACCTGACAGTATCTGAGGAGAATACAGGGCTACAGATGTAAAACTCTAAAGAGGATATCAATTATTTGCCTTAATCATTGTCATCCATAGCATTTAAACAATACTCTGTCTAATGCTGAGAACCTGTTCCTGAAATCAAACTGCATAATTATCTACACTATTGCTATTTTAAATAATTTTCTTTTTCAAATCATCAAGTCAACCAGTAAAAATGAATTTTCACTAGGAAATGAGCAAACCTCTTACCTGCCCCTCAGTAAGAAGGCTGGCACAGATTTTAGATCTAAAATTCGTTTAAAGCAACACTGTGCTTTAAAATTTGTTCTATACAATGACTAGTAAGAATTCTGCAAAAGCCCAAGGCTATCAATAAACTGTGGTTTTGGATGGATTCTGACTCATATTCAGATATCACCAAACGTTTCCTGCCAAGGCTAACCGTGTGGAAGGCAGAAGACAGGTAATGCAATAATTATAGGGGAAAGAAGAAGGGTATGTAAACACACCGTGCAAAATTAGAAACACAAAGTTGACAGGGACAGGATGACCACATCCTTTCTGTTGAATATTGAAATGTCTGTAAGTACTGGACTGAGATACTCCCAAGCTCTGTCCCCTGCCTTTCACAAACATCCCATTGCTATTCCTCATACCCTTCAGATTGTCCATTTTAGGGGAATACCACAGGCAAGGTGCAAAGCTATCCTTCTTTGACAAATCATCCAAAGGCTCTGCCAACTTCAGTCACAGACACTCTTTATTCCTCCGTTCACAAGTATTATTTTAAAGCCATTCTTGCTAAGGCCAGGGTAAGATAAACAACTAATGGGCTTGTGGATTGAAGTGACAGACACTTTCACCTTGCATCCTTCAAATTTCCATATTTAGGAAAAGCAGCTGCACTAACATGCAGACATCTTTCTCCTTGGACTTGAAATGACGCAACTCTCATCAAACTATGAAGTTTCTTGAAAATATAGCACCATTCTCCAAGGTATTATTAAAAAGCTGAGTGATTTTTTAGGACCTATTTTTTAATTTATCCTGTACATTCTTCATCTGATTCCTAACAATCAACACTAAAGTTCTGTTAATTCACACCTATACCATTCATCCATCTAAAACATGTGGGACTAAAATGAGTTCTCAAGTCGTGGCCAGCAAGGGAACTGAATGAGTTTGTACTAACATTTGACAGAAATTTCTTTCCCCACTAATGCTCAGGATTAGAATTCCAGAATAATTTTAAATCTTTAGAAGCAAATAAATCATGAGACCTAGAGAACAAGTGGGAAACAAAGATGAATACAAATTATAGAGAGGTATGAAATGCAGTAGATGATGAAAAAATGGTTGAAATAACAGAAGTTCTGACAGAATTGCAGACTCAGAGGAGCCAATGGAAGACTGTGAAGAGACATGACATGGGATTTAGTGCTGCTTTCAGTAGGACCACATAAGGCCACTGCACTACAGTTCTATAAGTAGGGGTAGTCTTCAACTGTCCTTAACAAGTATTTATGTTCCCACATCACAGAATAATGAACTGAGATGGAACTTTTATTTTTATCTTAAAATCCTTTCATTATTGAACTCTTCACATTAAACATCTTTCCACTTGGCAGTTCAAGTAGTGTAATTTGCAAAATATAGCTTACTCTGAAGATTGGTACTCTATTTGTCAGGCTGATAAAGATTACTTTCCAGCTGCTTCCCAGCCACAGACAGTATGTGTGGCCTTCCCTAAAGTGGATGGAAAATGTATTATATCCCACTACCACATGACTTATACCCACTTTATGTATTTATGTTGGTGTTTTGCCTCTGGTTCCTAAAAAGCATGTTTTTATGAGACACTGCTTCTTGTATATACCTATTGGTTTTGTTACTCCTATTGTTGCTGTCTTTCAGCCTGCTATTTAAGAAAGCATTCATGGGCCTTCATGTGGCAGATAAAACTGGAACATTTCTTTGCAAGTTTATGTTGGAAGTTCTTTGATACTATCATTACTCTAAAGGAAACTGTGCCCTAGTAGGCTCAGCTAGTGTGAGAAATCTAGTGTTATCTACAAATTGATCCTCTCACGCTGCCCCTTAACTGGTGGCTCCACTGTCAGCAGTAATAAAACTAGGTGACAGACCTTGGGAGGTAGGCCAGCCATTGATTCACTCTGGATACCTGACTGTGTTGGCTGATGTGTGATCTCCTGGTGCCTCAGAGACAAAGTGCAAATTGCTTTTTAAAAATGACTGCCAGGAGTGGAGCGGGTGCTGTTTTCAGAATGTCACAGCCAGTGAGCTGTGACACACAGCCAAGCTTTGGTCTCCCTATCCCTTTCCTCTACCCAAGCTTTGGGTAGAGGAATTAGGTTTATGTTTTATGGAAATTTGCAATATCAGCCCAGCTTTGTGTTGATTTAGTTATTTTTAAATAACTCTTCTTTTCCTCAGTACTCTTCTGGAAATAAAAAATTAACCTTTTATCTGCTGGCAACTCAGTTATCAAAGAAATAGCTTTTCAAAAGACGGTGAACCATAGCATGTGTTAAACACATGCCCTCCAAATTAGTGTTTATTTTCACTCTCTGATGAACAGAGCACTGCATCAGTGTTCTTCTATGCTCATAAAACATCTAGCTCAAGAAGAGACTCTGAGGTCACCTGCTGCTGCCAAACAGAGTGAGAGTATATTCATCTCTTGCTGATGGCAGAGGAATGAGGCGTGCTGTCCCTCGCGATTCCCACTCTCTGGGCTGCTCTGGATCCCAGTAATGTCTGGCCACTTAACTGGCAGTGGCAAGTCATGGGAATACAAAGACACGGAAAGCTCTTCGGCTACAAACCACTGGGGGCTGGCAGAACGGCAGGAAGCAAATCTTCTTTTGGCTTGTTCTGCAGGCAGCTCCTCTGGCCTCCATCACTGTCAGGCTACCATGTCGCCTTGGCTTTTGGTTTTATTCAGTAGGACATACCCATTTATAAAGAGGAACAGCTTCTCCAGTAGCTTGGAAACAGTATTTCTGATTGCCCAGCCTAGAGAAGCTTTTTATTTGCATAATAACATCTTGCTAAACTACTTTGCCATTTAAAACATCTTGGTGGAAACACACCACTTCTCAGCCATATATGTCTATGGCATAAATTTGAATAATCTTTACATTCCAGAAGTGTTTTCTATCCTACAATTCAGATTCCCTGACACAGACTCCAAACATTTTAAGACCAAAGAAGGTCTTAAATGGAAATATCTCGAAATAGAAAAATAAATTATATTATTTTTTTAATGGAGTGATCTACTTCCTCTGCTTATTTCCTTCTGAGTTTCATCTGCTCTATACATCTGCTTGTACTGTTTGCATCTCGGGCAGGCAATGTCTCTTGCTATGTTTACCTATGTGCACAAAGCCAAACTCAACAGCATTAAAAAATGAGCATTAAATTCTAAGTTCAGTGTGGAAGGGTCCCATTCAAACTGGGTATTTAAAGACCCACACAACTACACAGAAATCCCAGAATTACCTGGAACTTCCAGTGATAACACAAGTGAAAAGGACCAAATATCGGAAAAAAGAAGACAGAAATGGCAATGACACACAGCAAACAGAAGAACCAAGACCATGATTTCTAACGAAAAAAGAGTGTTGAAAAATTACTGCATCACTAAATGTGGCTCAGCTTCAATCATTGTCCAGAAAAAGAGGTCAGGGTCAGGGCAGGAATAAAAGAGGTACATAACTGTCTTTCAGAGAAAATAAGGAGAGAACATACTGAAAGATGCAGACTATGCAACAGAAGCAATTACAGCATGCCCAGTGGGTTAGGAGAAAAGTCGGTCACAGTGCCACTCACTACTGCCCAGGGAAATTGCTTTGGCACAGGGTTTTCTATTACCTGCTTAATTTCATTTTGCTTGAAAATGGCAAAAGCTTTACAAGATTCTCTGTTACACTCAACACTGAAAAGAAGCTACTAAGAGGGAAAACTTGTACTAGAGATACAAAACAGAAACAAAAAACTGAGAGCCTTGCCAAAACAGGCAAAGACATGAAAACACAACTGCAGGCAGATGTGTTCCTAAAACATAGCTGGGAAGCACTCCCAAGAAAGAGGTCATCCATGATTTAACTGACCAGCTACCATGTTGCCAAGGAGCACCATGGGCAGTCCCATAACTGCTTCTCTCATTGCAAAATCCAGCTGAGTATGAGAAGAGGGGTTTTTTTCTGCTTTTCTAATTTTCTTAGAGGGATGGAGATTAAATCCTTTTGGAGCTTAATAAAATTAAAGAAAAAACCAAAAACCCAAACCCAACATAGCTAAGTATTTCCTATAGCAGTTAATAGAATTAAAACTTAATTATGAAAATGAAGAAACTACAATTACCTTCAAGCATAAGCCAAGGTCAAGGTTGCCAAAATTCATAATCTGAATTACATTTCTTTAATGTCTAGCATATGTGAATAAAAAACAGCTCCAGTCAATGTCCGAATGGGAGAATAAAACCAGCTCTTATTAAATAAGAATCGTACCTTTGCCCAAAACTTGGTTTGAATCCACCCTAAACATCATTTGAGGCTGATATAATTCTGCTAATGCTTTAATTGCCACATGCCTCTTTACAGTTACTAGAATTAGGGGTCGGAGTACCAAAAATGTGAAACGCATATCACTGCAGTTATGAGAATGTTTTGCACCAAAACTTTTGAAACTGCAGCTGACTTCTGACTCAACTGAAACAATTACCAGCACAACCAGGGGAGACACAGTCCCATACATGGACTGGAATTCAGAGTATAAAGTAGCACAAAAGTGCCCTTTTCCTCACCTGTCTTTTTTACTGTATTTCATGCTGAAAATAGGAAGGGTGAAGAAACAAAGGAGCTTGATTGCTTGATTTCTTTTCTTCCTTCCTCCCCCATTCCATATGTGAGAATATATTGTGCATAAATCCTTTACCAAAATTACTCCACACAATTCACTCCTCCCACAACCATTTCTGAGGTTCTCCTGTCTTTCAGCCTCTGCAGTTCTGGGAACGTGGCTACTCCAGAGTCTCACAGTTCCTTTCCGCATGGCAGAGCACAACACCTACTGTGCTGTCTCAATCCACAGCAATAGAAACATGGTACTTCAAGGGTGCTCAACCCAAGAACAAAGTAATGAAATAATTGTGCCCTTGAGTCACAAAATGGCTTTGGTTTTGGGCTGGCAACTTTATATTATGAAAAATACGTGCTGAAATAATGCCCGTGAGGTAAATGCAGCCCGGGTGTGAGATGGGGTACTGTGCGTTTTAGCAGAGAGGAGTTTGGCTGGGAGTTGAAACTAGGGTTTACTGTTTGGGTTATTGAGACTGCTGACTTCAAACAAACAATGCTCTCTGTGTAAGCATGACATTTTACAACCACGAAGCCTGAGGCGTGTGTGCTTATTATCATATGTCTTTCTATCAGCTCATTTTATGTAACGCTTTTGAAAGAACACCACAGAAACGTGCAGTATGGGAAGGGAACAGAGCTGAGCGATGAGGATTGGACTGTCACCAAATATTGGCATATGCCATGATGACAGCCAAGGAACAAGAAATCTAGGACAACACTTTAGAAGTAGCAGCAACTACAAATTAGCAATGTAATTTTTTTCCCAAAAGCGTGGCCTCTCAGGGAAATTTTCAAACTGGAATGTAATGACCTGGAGATGGTGCAGACATACAAAAATCCTTACAATTATGCTCACGCATTGGACCAAGCTCACACAACAAACTCTTTTTCAATTCAACTTTGGCAATTCTTACCATAAATAACACCAACATTATGTTGGAGAAGGGAAAGCTTTATGGATTGTATATGAATGACTCCCATGTGCTGGGCATCTTTTCTGTACGTTGTCACCTTTACTGTTTTCACAAGCAGTTTGCCAGTTTCTTGTAGGATCAAGATGTAGTGAAAAGTGTATATAGTTTTTGCCCTGGTTAATATTTAGGTTTAAAAGATGGTCAATTAGAAGAATTAATATCATAATAATGAATAATGATAAAATAAATCATCCATTGGTTGAGATTTTCATGACTTTAAACATTTCAAAACATATCCCTAGAGGGAAACTGAGCCTCCTTGTCCCATTTCTTATTCCTGTCACAGCCTGAACAAGCAAACATGCTGCTGTCTTCCATTCAAGTTAAGTTAAAGATGCTGGAATGAGAATGGATTCATCTTGTGCCATGGTCAGTTCTCATTTCTGTCTGTGGATTATGAGTTATAGCAACAGCACAACAGTAGTGACTCTCATTATAGACTCCCTCTAGGGACAGAGGGAGTAATAAGAACAGAAGAGCACATTAAAAAATAAAATCCATTTTATGAAATTCTTGAAGCTGGGAGGAAACTAGAAATAAAATTAATCCTTTTGGGGGTCAAAATCTCCCTAAAAATTAAGGGGAAACCTCTTTCCAATCAATGTTATATCACTGACAACAGTGTCATGACAAATGCATATGTGACAGGGTTTCATCTGCAAACAAATAAGCTCATGAAGAATCGTTCCAGAAATCAGTGCAAAAGATCTTCCTTGATCCCAGCATGTGCAGTAACCCCCCCCAAACCACAAAATCAAATGCTGAAGCAGACAGAGATAAAAGCAAAAGTTTTCACTTGGCAATGTGAAATTTGTCTCAAGCAAAAGATTGCATCTTGATTTTCCAAACAGGAAGTAAAAGTGATACAGGAGAAATCCTTATAACCAATGGTCCAAGTCTTAAATTATGACATCTCCTCTCCTGGCCACATCTCAGCTCCATCTGAGATGCCCAGCTGGAATAAGTGACTACAGAGACAGGACTTAATGTTGATGCCAATCAGTGTCCCAAATACCCTTTCTTGTTTCTGAAGCAGGAGCTTAAGTTATGCTTTATCTCATCTGGCTCTGTGAGGCAGCAGAGCTATGTTCCAGCTTTTGAGGCTCCTCTCAGTCCAACCTCTTTTTTCCCCCCATCAGAAAAAAAAGCAGCCTTGCAAAATAATGCAGAAATGGCATTTTTTGCCATGCTCTTAGTACTTAATTACCTCCCATTTTCAGACATGAATATAAAACCTTTTGTGTTTTCTCATTTTCCAATATATACCAAGTAGTCATGGACTGAGCAATAGCTTACCAAAGAGAACAGCTACACAAACCTTATATAAGATGCATCTCACTATTGAATATATTTCACATAAGAAAGCAAATCTATTTTTCATATTTTTGTAAAGGGAGACAAATACTACATCAAAGTGTACCAATTCAATTGAATTTGTGATTGCAGTAGAAGCTCAGAAAAGGATGGAATGTCTTTACTTCTTTAGTTTTTGATTGTCTTCCACATAATTTTCACCTATAATAGCAGTAGGCTTGAAAAAGATAATATAATTCTCATTAATGATTTATTTTTATTATGGGATTACAAGTTAGGGGATGCATTTGACGTAAAATATGGCAGTTGTTACCAAGTTTTTTTTACTTGCCATTTCTTATTAGGTTTTTTTCAATATTTTACATAGAGCTCTCCTGTGGGGAAGAGATGAAATTATCTGATGAGAGTGTTAATATACTGGAATAACTATGGGAAGTCAGATAATGTGGAAATACAATTAATGCCACCAGATATCTAAAATGAAGAGAGATAGGAGAGGATTTCATTCAGCTAATTTATGACGACATTATATATAATAAGTTAACCTCAGGATGAGGAAATAAACTAGTTTCCCAGGTAACCTGGATCCATTCCTGGCTCAGCCACTGATCAGAATTCTGACACAGGGTGAATCACTGCACATATAAATAGACATTTAAAAGATATTGTTTCTGGCCAGCAGTCAGACCACAATCTAAATGGGGTCAGTACCACAATCAAACCCAGAATCTAAGGTATGTTAGACACCTGTTTTTCCTCCAAACCCTCTTTGTCTCAAATGCTCAGAATATTTTAGATACAAATTCCCCTTTCTATATGCTTTTAAAACAGCCAACACAGCATGATCTCAGTCAAAATCGCTAAGTATGATGCAAATATTTACAATACTGTACCGCTGACATATGGATAAGTATAAACTTTTGGACAAATATATCTGGTACTTTTTCAACCATTGTTTTCTCTTTTGTCTTTCTCCCGTTTCCTTTCCTGGCTTGGTGCAGCTATTGGTGCTTCATTCATCACTCTTTGCAGCAAAAGAACTCTGCATTCTTGCTTTTGGTGACTCCAGGAGAAATATGGAGGAAGGAAAAGGAGATAATCCAAATTCCTGATACAATTTCTTCTTTACCATCTCACATTCTGCCCTGCTCACAACTTGGCCCTAGCTATACTATATGCACAGTAATTTCATATTGCTGTAAAAATATTTCATTGGAAATATTTACATGCTACAGGTACTTCAAAAATTCTACATATAAATATAAACATTCTTTTTAGTATAAAAATATTCTCAGTGGTTTTTTTCCCAAACTCAATATATTCTGTTTCTGCTATTACCACAAAGCTTCAAATAAGCTTTTATTTCAATTTCAATTTGCTAACTTTGACTGAATTCAATCTGCATTAAATGTTGCTTGCCTTATTTTGTACTATGGTAATATTAGGACAAGAAATATGGACAAAATAATCAGTTCAAAATGATTAAGGCTGATTGACACAGCTTTCATGCTTATGCCTGTCATCTAGCAATGGAAAAAGGGTTACTAGGATATATCTTTATTTCTCTAATCGGTTGGTTACAGTAGTTCCACCATCTCTGTCATCAATATCACTGAATATCTGAAATGTAAAAAGTTCATACTCCATTTTTACAATGTAGTGGATACAGGCACACAAAATTCTTCAAATTCAGTTTCTATTAGGATATCACATTTATCGGTTCTAAATAAATTGATTTTCAACAAAGTCTTTAATATTTGATGTGCTCTTCGGCTCATCTGCCAGAGACTAGACCTTTGCAAAGGGATAATGGAGGAGGAGAAAAAAGTAGGAGGAAAGAAATCTCTTTAGAGATTTAAACCAGCACTAGATGCATTTAGTATATACACACTTTTTTTGATACTAACTAACTAAAAGAATCAAGATTAGATTCTAGTCGATTCCTGACATGGCTCTGTTGAAAGAGGCTGCACAGCCAGACATAAATGCTATAATTTGTATTAAGTCAGGATGCGCAGTGATGCAGGAGCACTTGTCTTGGATTAGCAGTTGCCTTTTCATCAGTATGCCAGCTAAAGACCACCTTCTAATCTTAGCCATGTGCCACTCTGCACAACCCATGCATGTGCATCCTGTAGGAGAGAGCTGTCCAAAGATGTGGCATCAAAAAGCAGATGCTCATCTTGGTGTGCTCCACAAACCAAACCAAAACAAAAAACCCAACAAAAAAGAATTAGGTGAAAAATCAGCAGAGTACAGAGATGTGTTTGACTCTTGGGTCACTTTAGAATTATCAGTTTCAAGCCGTTAATTTGTTAGTGGGTTTCAGCGAAAGGACAACACAGTCTGAACAAATCAAAAGTATTTTAATCACTGCAGCTCTTGTCACCATTCTTGCATAAAGCATTATGCAAGCATCTGATTTGCATTGGTGTACAGCTCTGACTGCTGAGAAAGCAGTTTGCAGTTAGAAAGATTAATACACAACATTGCTTTTCTTTTATTTTCTTGTGTTAGTGTTGGTAGCTGGAATGATACAGATTTTATCCTCACACTAACAAGCACCAAGGTTGCTGTGAATAGTATGATTTTTGTCTCTGGATGTATTACAAGACCTTTCAACACTAGGAGAGATAGTCCTCATATTTCTTACACTCAAGGCTTAATATGAAAAAGCAAAAAAAATGTCACTGGGTGAAGGAAGTACAGACATATTGATTCCTTCAAAGAGAAGGATGGGATATGCTGTACTTTTACCTCACAGTGACTGAACCACTGGCTATCTGGAAGTATTTTCTTAGCAATAATGATATCTAGCACTTTTGAGCTCAGCACAATGCATTTTGATTCAAGAAAGGCTAAAGATGACACTTCTATCCCTAAATAGGTGAAAACCACAATAGAGACCAGAGATAAAATCCATGAGATTTACAAGGTGATCTCAGACATCTTTTACAAGTGATGAGCCCTCAGTATAAGATACAAGGGGAAAGATAAGTTACCCTTTCTACTGTCTGCATAAAAACGTGAGCATTAAACAATGTAAAGGGCTCAACAGAGAGGCATCAGGAATCCTGCAGCAGAGCTGAAAATGGGGCCTGCAGATGATTCCTGCCTGATGCTACCACCAGAGAGCTGCACAGGAGACTTAGGTGGAGAATGTGGATTACTTTTACAAAAGGAGTCTTGTACCTGTTTTAAAACAAGTGGAAACTCTTTAGCAGTCACCAAGAAAAGTAAACACTAATAAGGCAATTATCATAAACCAGGCAGAATTTGCTAGCCCTGTGTTTGCTAACTACTTGGTCACCAGCTTTGTAAGAAGCTGTTCAAGGTTTGGGCTAGAAAAGGCCCAAAGTTCAACAGAAGAACTTTGGAAGTTCAGTGGAAGGAGTTCAATAATGGGTCCACCTGAAGACCGCAGGGGATATTCAGTGCTGTGAGTACCCAGCACAGGAAAATGTGCTTTTTTAAAAAAAGGATTTTATTGGTGAATTCTGTAGACTGCAGCAATATTGGAATTAAATATCGGAATTAAACTCTGAAATAAATACAAAGAAACAGTGGCAAAAGATTAAAGTGATTGAGCATTGTGGGAAAGCTGTGGGAACATCAACGTTTTTTTGTACAGAAATGGATTACTTATTCTTCAGCTCTTTATTTCAAGGATAATACACTATACAGATGGATTAAAGCTATTTTTCAGAAGATATTATCTGAAAGTACACCAATAAGCCAGAGTTTCTTAAAATGACCTTTTTTTGATTCTGTGAATTCAGGAAACCCTCCTTAGATATGCCAAGATGACTGAATTCAGGTGAAAGAAGCACAGTGAGGTCTTGGGTTTTTAACTTTCCTGTCCCATTGTACCCAGATTTTTCAAATACTGCCATTGAAAGAACTGAGAAGTTACTCCTAAGGACATTTTTCCTCTCTGAAAGAGTGGAACTTTGAGACATCCTTTGGCAGTTAAGCATGTGAAACAAAGGCAAAAAAAATGGCATATTTGAGCCAACTAAAAAATTCTTAATACTGAAACAAATGAAGTCTTTATTAACATGAATGAACTAAATTATTTACATCAACAGTTTCTGAGCTTCTTATAGATTTCTGTCACCAGAAAAGTTCATGACATTTTTATCTCTTCGTCACTGTATTTTATTTGAGATTATTAAGAGGCTGCTATGATGTTTCTTTTTCCCCTTCTTTTTAAATCATTTAGGTTTCTTTTCAAAATGTACTGCTAATGATTTAAGTACTTTATAGCGTTCTTTTATTATATTAAAATTTTGGAGGCAACACCAGCTTTCTACAGAAAGGCCCACTGGAATAAAGTGTGCTTTGTTAAAGCACTTTTCTGTAGAGCTCTTACCACTGCCAACACTTAGGAATATTTTCTTTACTCTCAGCTGTGTAATATGGGAAAGGATATCACTCCAGGTTTTAAGCCCAGATGATGGAAGTGGACAGCTAGGACACAATTCACGTACATATGAGTAAAACCTCACAAAACATAGCTCTTTTAAAGGGCCATGTGTGGAGAGGCCACAACTACTTAACTCCCCTTAAAAGATCGTTAACAGTACAATGTAAAGCTCAGAAGGGTTAAGAAAATAAGAGACACCACAGTTCCATGGGATCAGGCCTTATTTGAACAATTTTAAACATATGTTTTCCACCAAGTGCTGATCTGTATGGTATCTGTTTCTCCTCATCACTGATTCACAGTATCACCTGGCTTTCCTTCCCAATCACCTGTCTTTCCCTTCTCAGCAAGTGCCAGCATTCAAAATTAACATTACTTTGCTGCAGCAACAATGTCTAGTATCAATTTCTCTATCTCATCTTCTTTGCCCCAATTATTTAGATCACATCACTGTGCCATTGGCCCACACGTTGAATGGCTTTCTTCCCACATGCGTAACAGAAAACAACAGATACTCATTTCACCCCTTGCCTCCCTCCTCACTCTGGTACTTTAATGTCTGGTAGGGGTCAAGTAAATAATTTTATCTGGTTTATGGCATGCTCAAGCATGGATGGATTTTTAAACAGTAGGCCAAAAGAACAACTTTTACAAAACCAGCTATACCATTTGGAGACAAAAAAAAAAACCCAGACTGTGGCAGACATCCAGCATAAGAAAACTCAGTATGCCTGGCTAATTCCAAATGCTGAATAGTGCATTTCATAGTGTCAAGCACTTGGCTGTCTGAAAAGTAAGTGTTGGTTATGCTAGGAAAACCTTCCATATGTAATGCACAGGGACATCACACACTAGCCCCTTCCTTTCTCATTCTCTGTGATCCTTCTTCCCTGGAGTTTCCTGACTGAATAGAGCATTCATGCTGTCCCATATAGTAATTCTTATTTAAATTAAGGGTGGTGGGTGGGTTTTCTTGCCTCCCTAGTTGTTTCTCTTTTTTTTGGAAACCCTATAGACATTAAATTGGACTTTGGAACAGGTCATTATAACAGATTTGAAGAACAAGACAGACGTAAAGGCAATACCATGGCCTCAAATTCACCATTATAGAAAGGTAACTAAAGAGGTTTCAGGAACACAGTGAAAAATCATAGGTGGTGCAATGAAACCAGAGGAGACTCTAATCAAAAAGGAAGTTTTTGTCATCTGATTCAAATGCCTTTTTATTTCTTAGCTACAGGTTGTCTTTACAAATGTGTATTAAAAATGGCAATCATGTCTGTCAAGTTGCTTTTTAAAACTTCTATTTTCTCTTGCAATTTGTTTTGCAAATCCTAACTTCTAAAGCCCAGTGCTACCAAACATAAAATTCTCTTTCAGTAAAATAGAAAGCATTAAAAAACCCCTTATTTAGTTTTAAGTATTAAATTAAAATCTGTGTTCTAGTCTTAGCTTTGACCTATAAATTATAATTCTACGCCTATCTCTGAGTGTTCTGTATCACTCCTCATCACCATGCACATCAGTACATTCAAGAGGCATTCCTCATTCCTCTCAAAATCAAGATGAGTCATAATCATGGACTCTGCCTTTCCCTGGAAAAGGGTACCACAGATGTGGGAGAAATGTGATCCATTATCTCAAAGTACTTTTTGTTCCTTTTTTTTTTTTTGTTTTTGGTGAGACAGAGAAGTGTTTTCTCTGCCAGAAGTGAGGGCTTACACCCTCTCAGCTATGGATCAGTTTTCATAGAAAGCCCCGGCACCAATTACTTCTGACATCCATCTACCACCCCTCTGCCGACTGACAGCCCCACAGGGCTTCAGTGACTCCAGCTGCCCTGTACACCACCTCACAGGACAGCTCTGGCACCTGACAGGGTACATCCAGCCATGCTGCCTTCAGACATGTCTTTGGAGGATAGCAGAGACCAGCAGCCATCAAGAAACTCTCCTCTGCTAACTTTGCTTGACTGGTGCTCTGTGGAAAAACCTTTACTGCATCACAGAGAAGTGGTGTAGCAGAGGTTGATTTCTGACCTTCATCACTCATGTTAAGGAGCATGTGTTCCAAAGAATCCATTCAGATGATAATCCCCAAAATTAGAAAAAAAGCAGCAAGTAATAGCAGTAATGAGAAATAAAAGAATGAAATCGGTCAAAAAAACAGATAGTACAGGGAAATACACAGAGGATATAAAAGGTAAGTGAAAGCATGGTTTCAGTCTGTATTTTGCTTTCAGTATTTCATACGGAGTCAGTAATCTCCACCTTCTACTCCAAACGTCTTTTTCTGTGTCTTCCTCACAAAGCAAAACAAACCCCTGCAGATTTAACACAGGCAGCTTTCCGAAGAGCCTTGCTCCATGTAAAGCATGCAAATGGTTCTGTGAACACAACAGTTCCCAGGGAGGGACTGAAAGAAGAACAGACTATGCAAAATGCAGCTTCTGAGCCGTTATGGAAAAAAAAATAGCTATTTTGGAGTCTTTCTTCATAATGTTTTCTTTCTGTATAGTGGAAAATTAGCACAGATCATTTATGATGGGAACATGTTTGCATTGATTAGAAATTAAGACAATCAAATCAAGAAGTGGTATCGGTAAAATCCACCAAGTCATGGAGAATGCAGGTTGTCCTGACTTTTTAGTTTTTTGAAATAGCCAGAATATGATTTTCAAACATTTTAGAGAACCTTTGAGGGTCTCAACAAGCACACTGCCAGACTCCACCCCTTTCCTGAATTTCCTGTAAAAGTAGACAAGGAAACTATAAGAGGGGCAACAGAAAATCAGCAAGTAAAACATCTAATTGCCCTGTGTAATATACAGGTTTATTCACACACCCAGGACTCAGCCTCCCCTCCCCAGGTGATCCATCATCTACTATGTTGTACTAACACCCAGGTATCACAGGTCTTTGAAAAAAAAATGCCAGATCTTCCTCCTGTGTCCCCTACCACCCACCACCCATTAAGCAAGACTTAAATTGCATTTTGTCTGAAAGGAAAGGTGGAATTAAACCTTAAAATCTTTTTTTTTAATATCTTTTTTCCCCCAGGTTTTATCAGCCATACATCTGTCAGAAAGTATGTGAAGCTCATCCTGCTGGAGTGCACTGTACCTCTCCTCAGAATCTCATCTTTCCAAAAGTGGGAATGGACTACTCACGGCTAAGCTGTCACTTTGATTTTCATCTTCAGAGGGCATTTTCTGTTCCTTCTTTTGAAGTCTGAGATTTGCAACTTCTGTTTTTAGCATCTTTGTATGCTAAACTGCACATAGTGGTTTCTCACATGGAAACTCAGGGGAAACCATAAAAATAAGATGGCAGATTTAACCAGCTGGAAAAAACCCCAACAGGTTTAGGTCTCTGGATACATTTCTAACCTAATAACTTTATTTTTTTTTTAGCAATGATGGATTAAGTTCTGTACTGTGAGGAACAAAGAATTCTAGGTTTAGAATTATATTTTTTAAGAGGCATATGATTCACACAGGCAACAAGATATTGGCTTTATTTGCGACCTACTTCAGGGTTGGTGGTAAACTCATTATCTTAGCAATACTGAACAGAGATTAATAGGGGAACAGGAACTCCGAGAAATAGAAAAGCAGAAAAGAACAAGATGTGTCAAGATACCTGTGTTCAAACAGCTGCATCCATTGGCCTGTGAGAGAATAATGGTACTATGTGTAAAGACTAAAAAGTGATCAGGCAGAAGCTCAGTATTTTTATTAGAAAGCTCATAAAAGTCACAGTGAAATCTGGTGAATATTGTTCAAATGTTAATTTAAATACACCAAATACAGGAAAAAAATTATACCTTCGTAATTAGGCAAAATGAGCTTACAATAAACAGCTCTCAACCATATAGATTGCTGTAGAGTATCTTCCAACAGTGTACTGTGTAAATGGTTTTTACAGCACTGTGACTTTTAACATTTTAGTGACTTCCTAAGATAGAAGACAGCAGTGGAGATCCAGCAACTGACCCAACAGTACATTTGGCCTGGACAGTAACATCTTCCAGTAAAACAGGAAGGATCACAATTCAGATTGAAGCGGACTGCTTGACTGTTGTTAGTGCTGAAAGTTTTCTCCTATATTCCATCTCAGTTCCTCTTGTTTCAGCCTGTGGATGTTACCTCACTGTGAAGAGTCTGATTCCATCTTCTTGATGGCTGCCTCATAAGCCTAATGCAAAGTCACCTCTGCTCCCAGCTGAGTCAGCTCCAGCTCCTCAGGCTCTTCCCACAGCTGCTCTGACTGTATCAGTGGGTCTGTACTGAACCCATGAGAGTTTCCCAATCTCTTTTGGCACTGGCACCATCTCATATCCGTATTGAGGATCTACATCTAAGTAAGCTCGTCTTGCATGTCTGGTTTGCACAAACTCAAAGCCTCAAAGGACCTATCCCACAGACTTATTATTGCACTGGCTGAACTAATTTTTGACAGTGCTTGTTTTCTTTCCTTAACTTGGGAGGGAACTCATACCAAACCGCCACATTTCCTCAGCCAAGTTAGATTACAGATAGTTCAACCATAGTGACACCCTTTTTATTCTCTTTGAACTAATTTTTCAAAAGATTTGCAAAAAATAAAAGAAGGGAAAATCAGTTCTAGGAAGTGGGTCACTACATGATGCTTGTCTGTGAATAGATATTTGCTGAGATTGACAAAAAATGACAGCAGTCAGCAAGTTTTTTGTTTACAGTTACTTTCACTCTGTAATCTTGCTATCTGCAATGATTTGACTTTCACAGAGCTGAGGAAGTTTCCTATTTTAACAGTAGCTTTTTGGGTTTCACACTAATATCAGAAAAAGATCTTTTTACTAGATTTATCTTTTTTCCTCATTTTTGTTTTGACAAAAATGTGGGAGTGTGCCAATGCAGTTTGATTTGCCAAAGCACCTCCTGATGCCATTCGGAGAAGCAAAAGGGTTCCTCTCATCTTCTCTGGTACTCGTTGCACATATTGGAATTTATGCTGATTAATTAGATTCAATAGAACGAACCAATAGAGCAGGGCAAACAGTCAAAGCAAACAATTTGTAAATAACCCACTGTTTAAAAATTCAAAAATTCCAATTCATCCAAACCACTAACACACTGTCCAAAAACCTGGAATAACTTCCAGTTAAAAAAAGAAAAAAGAAAAAAAGCTAAATTAGCATGAATACTATTTGCTCAGCCTTAAGTTCTATAAGGCAAAACTGTTACACTTTGTTCATCTTGAGGATTGCATAAAAATTCTCTACAAAAGTGTATCTCAAACCCTGAAAACCTTTCTTTCTTATTTCATACCCTCCACCTAGTGGGAATATCATATTTTGTCAACATTTTTTAATCAATGGCAATTATTATTCAAAGATTCCATACCAGGGTTCTTCCTGTACAACATTTTTGCATATTGCAATTTTTATAGGTTTTGCTTATACCATCATAGGTCATACTCAAAAATACACTTATGACTTAGAAATATTCTTTAAGAAAATGTCTAAATCAATTGTTAACTTACCTCCAAAGTTAAAATTACAATGCACTATGAAAATGTTTTGATGTTTAGGTCTTGAGCATACTCTTGCCTTACACTTGTTTGGTAAGGAATATGACTTCACTAGAAAGCAGCCCTTGATCACTGCATATTGTATCTTATTTTTGCAGGAGAGCTGTCTTTGAACTCATGTACTCATACAGAGTAAGATTTAATGATATACAGCACTTCCATGCGACTTAATTACATTGGAGCCCAGAACAGTTTTTTGTGGTTCAATAATAAAACTATAAATTAACTCTTTGAACAAAAATCCCCAAGTGGTTAAACCACATTATAAAGTAGAGACATTTGGCTAAAAAATCAAAACCATACAAATAAATAATTATATATGTATGTTAGAGCAGGCTGTGCCTGTAAAGGGAGATGAGTCACTTCATTTTTTAATGTTGCCCTTGTGACAGCTGAGCGATGTAATTATCTTCTTTTGCATTGTACTGGTTTTATCTCATTGGTATTAGATTGGTTTTTTTTTCCATATTCTAATTTCTGTGGTGGGTGAAGTGCAAGACTCAAGAAGGCAAGGCACTATTATGATTGGTTTGCTTGAGGTTTCAACTAAAAATATTTCAATACTTTTAAATAAAAATAAAGCCAAATTTGGGGGATTCCTGTTATTATGCACCCAAGGAATGATTAACGAATATTTTTAGTGTTACCTTTATTTAAAATAATGACAGCAAAACAAACAAGAAGATCTTTTCAACCAGTCCAAATGGCTCACTGAATCCATACTACGCATAAAATGTATTTAGGAAGCTATATAAAGCTAGAATTATGCTTGGGGGTTTCGTTGCTCGTGACAAATAAAATAAAAAAGTGAAAATTACTATATTTGCAGCAATGACTCTGTTAGCTGACTTATGAAAAATGCATGAACACAGGGAAAATGACAAAAGGCAAGAGCCTGAAAACATATAGACAAAAAATATACAAAAATCTTGAGGTACATACATGGTAGAAAGCCTGGTTATAACCTTAAATAATGAAACACTAACAAATGTCCTTTGCTTATTATCACATGTATCCCAAATGGAATTAATATGACATCAAAAAAATTTCATCCAGAATCAGGAATCGACAACAGGCTTTGACAACATCCCTGAAAGTGAGTTAAGTTGGACAAGTGTGTTAAGACAGAATTAGTTTTAGAATCCCATATACTTCTCTCGCTATTAATGAGCTTGAAAACCAAACTCCTGAACAGGCTTGTTCACCGCAAAGAGATTAATGGGAATAAGAAAAAAAAAGTACTCATGGTAAAGTAACACACCAAGTGGAATGCAGTCATATTTTGCATTAGTTCGAAATATGGCATTCAAACTATCAAGATGAGTATCTACAATGGTAAACACTGACATCTACAACAGTACCCTTGCATAGTCTAGCATACAATAGCACACTATACACAGACATGTACACCAAAATGAGATAGCTTTGACCTAGAATAGACATCTCTAAAGCCAGGATCTGAAAAATTTCACTGGAAGGGACAAATATTCGTAGTCCTGTCATCAAGCTTTTACTTAAAATATTGCTCATCAGGGCAAAAGGAGTATCACCTGGCATCTGATTATCTAGGCTGGTTAAGCAGTCAGACAAGCACTGAACTGATGGTAGCGCACGTGCATTACAAAAGGGAACCCTGGCTTTCAGACCACCTCTGTTCTCCAAGAAACAGCACTTTGGTGTTGCTTGGGTTGCATTTTGGCCTGACAGTGCAAGTGTGGGTGGATCTGCAGTGGCTGCTCTGCCAGAGCTCTGCAGGAACACAAGTATTGCTGCTGTGGTACAGGCGTTGTCACACAGTGTGAACCAAAGGAGGTAGAGTCACTGGCAGCCAAAAACACCAGACCAAATCCAGGCTTCATTATTCATTTTGTACCGCACTGATATTTCCATCAACTCATACAAGCTCTAACAAAGAAAAGAACAACTTTGGCCCACTGACTTTGGAATCCTCTGTGCTGCAGTACAAATTTTTAGTAGCCCATAATACTGCTGAGTAATAGAAAGACATTTATGAATATGAGAAATTAGAATTTTTTAAGAAAATGAGATGTCATTTTCAACTTAATACTAAATTTAGAACTTGTGGTGAAAACCAGTGTAGATTACCTGTTTATACGAAAGTATTCTGGTACTGCATAGTTCTCCCAAGCAGCACGTTTCGCACATCCAGCAACTTTTTTGCACGACTGTCAGCAGTAAGCAATCCACTGGAAACACTATACAAGAGTAAAAGGACTGCCTTACACACAGAACCTATTAGAACAAAAACCACTAGGCTCTGTGTTCAAGGCATTCAAAAGTTGAAGTCAGAAGCATTACTAATGACAGGCACATGTAATAAGATCTGTGTGGTGAGGCAATGCATCACTGCGGACAGATTTAGAGCCAGATCACCACTTTAGAAATATCAATAGCTGGATAAGGTCCAAGTTACTTCTTCATCAAAGCAGTATGACTCTTGACTCCAGTGAAAATAATAACCTGAATTTGTGGAGACAAAGTTCTGATCAATAATGAATCTTAACATGCCCATGCGATCTTCTGTCATCTCAAATGTGAATTTCTACTGACACCTTTTTGGCACTCTGCCAGCAGTGGCTGCTCACTGAAAGCTGAGTGGCAAATGTGGGCTTGTGAATGTTGAATAAAAATCTGATATCTGAAGATTTTTACCAGAAAAACTATGATACAACAAAATGTATCTATGGGAAAACTAGAGAAACATTTGACTGTGGTCATTAAATTTCTGACATGAAATGTAACCTGACACAAGCACGTTTAGGCCCCCCAAAAAATCACATAAGAACTTAGTCCTTCAAACCAACTTCTCAGGTTCTGGAGCCAAATATCTGTGAATGTGTTAAAGTTTCTTGTGAATTGCTCCCCTGCCTTGAAACTGAAAACAGTATGGCTCTTGTTTAACAGAACACCACAGACTAGCTATGGGCCACATATCACAGTCATGTGACAGCCGTGGAGTTAAGAGATGCACAGCTCTGAACTGCACACATTTCATTATGCCAGCTCAAATTTCTGATGCTTTGCGTCTCAAAATAATCCACTATGCATCAAGAAGGTCCCTGGAAACCTCTGGGAAAACAGGATTTGTTTTACTAAATGAAACCCCTGACCCATTTAATCCTTCCCCTGGTCACATGAAGAAGTTAGACACTCATGATTACGAGGATAGGTTTCACTCTGAGTTTCACTATAACTCAGAGATTGGTTTAAATGCTAAATTGTAGGCACTTCATTTTTAACTTTTTTTACCATAATTCTGGAAGTGAATTATAGCTTTAGGATCACAGCATTCTCAAAATATATTTCAAAACACATCCTGAAGGTCTCAATTCTACAACTGATGTTTACATGAGGAAAGAGGATAATTTTAAATGATTGCCTGACTAGATTTCCTCTGCGATCAAGTTCTATGCTGTTTGCATACATATGCTGACACAAACAGAGAATTCCCCATACTCTGGGAAATCAGTTTTACCAGTAGTTAGTTAGGACTGAGCCCCCAGATAAACGTCTTGTACATATCATGCAACTATTGTATTGATTTAGTAAGCATTAAAGTAGATGTTAAAATTAAAAATACTCATAGCCACTACTCTGATAGAAATGCGAGTATCCCAGGCACACATGATTTGAACAGACATTCCTGAAGGATCCAATGGAAATTAATCAAAGAGTATAAATACTTGCCTGAACACCCATGGATGTGCATCATAACCATATGTGAAACTTCTGACTGAATGAGGAACTCTAACTGCTTGAAGTGATTCTTTCATCTGGACTTCCAGACATGCCACTGCTGTTCCACTCACAAGCCCTGCACTGCATGGTCGCCAGATAGTGTTTCACACATTTATGTATGATAAATACAGAGTCCAGAGGCCAGAAAGATGCATTTTACTCACAGCATTTCAAACCTTCCCCAGAGCACATATACATATATTAAATTCTGGAAACCCTGACTTTGTAATCTTTCTGTACAAATTCAGCTTGTCCAACATCTTCACAATGAAAAGCTGAAAATCAGGCTTCTGAACTCATGTTTATATGCTTTAAGAGATGACCTGATTCTCAAAAGCACTGAGCCTTGGGTGCCTTTGGTGGATTTAGGGGAGAGGTTTTCTAATACAGCTAGAAAAAATGCCAAATCTGCTCCCTTTGTGGCTGGTAGGAGTATTACTGTTGAGCTCTGTCAAGCTCAGCTGCTAACTTTTAGACTTCTGTTTTGCAAAACACGTAGTCATAGGAACTGAATACTGAAGAACAGGGCAGGGTTCTCAGAACGCCACAACCAAAACACACTCCCTGTTTTTGAGTGTTTACTGTCACTGCTTGCTTGAAAGACTAACAGGTGTATGAGAAATAGGATATCAGAAAGATGTCTTCTTGTTTCAAAATAATTTAATCCTACCCTATTTCCTACGCTCCCCTTGCCTCAGCCTTGAAAGAGGAGATATGCCATCTGTTTCAATAAAACATGAAAAGTACACACACGTGACTGACGCAGTGCTAGAAGTAGGGAGAGCAAAACAAGAATCTATCTTTAAAATATTAAATATGGAAAATTATGAAACAATAAAACAGCTGCCCTTGCAGCACTCTGTTCTACCATACTTGGGGAAACATTTAACTACAACAATTTTATTTCTAAATTTTCATTGGAGCATCACATTTTTGAAATCATCAAAGGTACAAAAAGTCTGTAATTTAAAGTAAGTCTCAAAGAGTCCAGAAAGCTCAATTATTTCTATTTCTTTTTAATTTTCATTTCATTTATTGGTCATTAATAGAATCTTCTCAGCTGTGTTTCTCTTCTAGGTACATTTTCTTTTACTGATTGAGTTTCTTCATATTTCAGCTGATGTACTTTTCAGTGTTTTTGTTATAATTACCAAATTCAGAATGAAAATGAAAACCACTTAATTATGTAATTGTCTTAGAGGCAGCATGATAATTAGAGCTCTCAGAAAAGCAGCCCAGATGGATTCGCTGTACAGAAAGGTAAAGAAAATATAATACAGACATTTCAATAAAGGCCCAAGTAAAACATTGTAGAAAAAGAAATTATATATGCAAACCTGAACAGATGCCCTCAAGAACTTTATACCTTAATCAACACAATATACCACATTTACATTAACAGCACATATGCAGCAAGGCACGTCACCATAAAATAGCTATTCAGAAGTTATAAAAGGTAAGATACTGAAGCTATACATGAAATTACAAGAAATAGTACTGAAAATAAAATATACGTCAAAGATTAAGAAGAAAATTAAATATATGGGTTAGGTAAATCTGAAAACAGAAAGTTAAAAGTACTAAGCCAATGTACATATAAAAATAAAAGCTGAAAATGTTCTCATCGAAGGACTAATACATGAAGTTATTTCTAGTGTTTCGATAGATCTTCAAGCTGTGGAACAAAAAGTGTGCAAATGTCATATTAGATGTCCGCATAAACTTTTTTAGGCACGTATCTCCATCTCACATTTGTGAAACATAAACGTTTCACATTTATGACTTTCATGAGAAATCTTCCAGTTAAATCCAAGAGAAACATGAACATTTAGCCTGCTAAAAAGGGTGGAAACCCTTTCATTCGGGCTTTGTGAGGAGAACAGACACAGGAGAGGCTATGATCAGGTGGTGGGACTTGTTAAAACCCACCGAATTTCTGCTGCTGCCCATTGACACGGAGAGTGGGTCGACAAATGAAAAGTCCCACCAGCGGCAAGCTGTGATACAAGCCCTCAGAACTCATGTGGACAATGTTATATCCTCTGTGTATAACTTAGCGCACCTCTGAATTTTCAGCTCCAGAGTTCTTATACTATTTCTCCTGAGTGCCCTCAGCACAGAGAAAATACTGTAACATTTGAAACTAACAGAATATGTGAACAATTATTTTCTCTTTCATGCTAGAAGCCTCAAACTGCCACAGAAAAAATCAACTTCCTTCTGTTCCCAGCAGTTAATATTCATTTTACATGTGTTTTGACACTTGGCAGTAGATAATTACTGGCTACACTCTTGGCCATGAAGTACTTTCCTTTTATAATTAAGAAATCCTTTGAATTGTGGACAGTTAACTTTTCTACTGCTAAAGATTGCGAGCAATTAGTATGTAAATTACAAGATGACACCCACAGCTCATATGGACAAGATAATCCTCATGTACTGAAGACTACCTGTGCATAATGTAAAAGCATCAGAAAATAATGACTTTTAAAAGTTTCAAATCATTTAACTTAAAATGAGCCAGAACACAGAAGTGCTTCCTTCCTTCTATCACTGCCAAGGCGCAAGCGCAGTGAAAATAAGATACAAATTTCTTCAGAAGAAAGTCTTTCACTATCCTTTTTTACACTATCCTTTGCCACAGTGTGGACTCTCACCTATGTGATGCTGATGTGTGGCACCCGTGAGAACAGAATTTCTGGAGAAACAGATATGAAAGAGTGAAACCACTTCTTAAGATTGTGAGGTATTTTAAGTTTCAGAGGTGTTATTCAGTGCTTGAATAAGTTAGGACACTGCACTCTGATAATGAGCTCCTGTTTCTACTTTCCAAGTCTTCCCAGTACACTTTTTGGGACTATAAAGCAGTTACAATCTTATTTATTGACAAATTTTATTTTTTACTATATGTCTATATAATTACGTTAATGTACAAAGCTGATGTCTCTCTCCAGTGAAATCACTGATTCCATCCATTTATTGAACAGATTTGATGCACTCATGGCACGAATTTTAGGGCATTCTTCTGACTCTCCACTGCAATGGGTTTAACACTGTTGTTTGGTAACTCCAAGGGGGGGGGGGCGGAAATTACATTTCTGTTAGATTTCTGTTCTTTCAGGTACCTGCTTTATTACTGTCACTGCTGGCACTACTTTGGACGAGGAAGCGCACGAAATGTCTCTAGAATGCAGGAAAATACACGAGCACAGCCTAGTAACACATTCTCGCAAAGGGGTTAACTCTCCCCCGCACCGCCTTTGTTAAGAAGTGAGGAATGCAATGCTCCGCCGCAGCCGGGAGCGCTCCCTGCCGGCGCGGGAGGGCAGCGGCCCCCACAGGCCGGGGGGGAGGCGGCGAGTTCCGGGACGGAGGGACTGAGGCAGGGAGGGCTCGAGGGACGGAGCGCTCCGCTGGCGACCGGGGACAGGCGAGCATCGCTGGCGACCGGGGACAGGCGAGCATCGCTGGCTCCCTCGGCGTCCCCTGACCGCAGACCCCTTTCCGCGGGCTCCCTCAGCTCCTTCCCTCAGCCTTCAGCCCCCTGCCCGCAGCCCCTGCTCCCCCGGCTCCCAACCTCCCCGGTCCTCATCCCGCCCGCCCCGCGCTCCNCGGCGGCGGCTGAGGCCCGGGCCGGGGCAAGGGTACGGGAAAACAGCGTCACACCCGGGCTGCCGTGCACCTTCCTGCCGGCAGGAGAGGGAAAACCAGACCCCGAACCACACCGCCTCAGGCAGTTCTAAGGAAAATCAGAAAATTCCTAATGAAAAGTAGTATGTGAAATAAATAAATGAATAGAATAAAATCTGTGTATGGCCCTCATGCAAAGTGGCTGGTGTGCCCGCTCAGGACCGCGGGCCCCGACCCAGGCAGGACTTGGCCTCTTGAGTGAATTAGCAGCAGAAGGCGAAGGTGGGATTGTCGGCGTGGGCTAAACTTCGCATCTTTTAAAGATTATTTTCTATATTCTCATTTAATTAAGTTCACACATAAGGTAGCCAGTTATCTCTGATGTGCTTCCGATATGTTTGGATAATGATGGATGTGTAAGTTAAGAAGAAAAAAAGATGGGGCATAAACATTTAGATAATACGTACACTGGGTGTTTTGGAGAGTTCAGATATTTCAGATAGCTGGAGCTGCATTCTTTCCTAGTTTCTCACAGAGCTCTGGATTCAATGGAGCTTTTTAATATAGCCTTGAATTCAGAAGGATTAGACAAGTGCTGAAGCATTCAGTACAGGGATGAAGCAGGGTCTCTAGTTCAGAAGAGACAATACTAAAGGTCAGTAAGGAAAACTGTTTTCCTAATATTTTAAATTAAGACTTAAACCAGCAAAAACATCAGCTTATTGTAGAATTGTCAAGGAAAAAACTAGTCTTGCTAAGCCAGTTTTTAAAGACCCTTGCAGAAACATAAAAGGTTTAGCTATTTGTCTAAATATATGAGTACTTAGCCCCCGAGTGATAAACTGTTTTGGGATTTGTACGTAGTGATGGGTTGTAAGAGCTTCTTGGGCTTTGTAGTCACCTGCTCACAAAAAGTACAGAATGTGTGAAATGCAGACCTAATCTGTGCATCAAATCTGCAGCCCCCTAAAGGAGTAAACTGATCTGCAGCTCTTGTGTTGACCCTACAGCACACGGATGGATTTCACTGCCCATGTGCACTGAGTTTTGGACACCTCGAGAAGAAAATCTTGCAAAATAAGCCGGATTCTTCAAAGTCAGCCAACTACCATTTGTTTTTGCAATGAAAAGTATTGCCTGACAAATCTTGCAATATCAGAGCGGAACATTGGCTGGCTGCTCCTCGTCATCACCAGCCTTTAAGAGTTGGTCAGTGCCAGGCTGCTCTGAAATCCTTGTCCTCATTACTCAATTCTCATGGATGCTTTTCAGTTGCCAGTAGGACATACCAAATCAGCAGTGAAACAAAAGAACAAAGTCTGCTGTGACAATGTTTGAATGCCATTTCATAAAAGTGGCCTGTGGATTTAAAATCTGCCCAAAAAAAAAAAGTTGTTTATTCTGTCATTGCCAGAACATTGATATAGTCAGAAACATTATTTCAATGAAGTTTTTACATGCCATTGAACGTTTTCTCTGTGTTCACGGGTTGTCAGTCTTCTGTGCAGATTAAACTTAAGTTCTCACAGAGGAAGTTCACGCAGCGTGAATTCCGTTAGCTTTGCTGATCCCATTATGCGCCATAATTCGAGAGTGAAGATTGCTCTGCATAAATATTCATCTAGTATCTTTCAAGTTTTCACTTTTCATTCTGCTGCTGCCTGACCCTGTCTGCCACTTTTCTCTGAATAATCTACTGCTGAGCAACCCATTTGGGGAAAAAAGGCATTTGCAAGACTAAAATACCCAGACGGCCCTGGATGTGTGGATTGTCACTAGGACAAGTTGCAGGCCTTTGCAATTTATGACTGTGGACATTAAAATAGTTGAATGTGCTATTTGGACTTGATGTCCATTTCTCTCTGCAAATGTCATGGCCTCTGGCAGAAGCCATAATGAACACGTGGGTAGTAGCACCCCAGTTCTCAGTCTGAGTTCCTATTTTAAGTCCAGCAGGTTTTTTAATTATAATAATTATTTTTTAATTTTTCCTTTTTGGTGCAGTTTCTATCAAGCTGCAACCCAAAGGTTTTGCTTGTGCATTGAGTTGAACTGAAATTGGTGACAACAAACAAATGTGATATATTTTTGTGGAAGCAAAGAGTCAAATCAAAGGCTCTTTCTATGTGAAGTGAGTTTAAAAGACTGTACATTAGAGAATTTAAGCCCAAACACGATAAAACTGGCCACAATTCTCTTGTGAAACCTCAACAGATCCTGGGACATGAATGTCTGTTCTCCACAATTAATCTAGCCAGTAAGGGAAATTGCTATTCTGATCTGTTCCCAGATGTACTGTCATGTGTTTCAGATCGTGTGTTTCCAGCACGTGGGAACACGCACAGATTTCCTAGGTGAGCTGAGGTTACGGGAACCCATCCCCCTCCATTGGTGTTGCAGTGTGCACAGTGCACTTAACTGAGCGTGTGATGGCTGTGCACATCAGCTGTCTCTTTTCAAGGAAGATTGTGCATGCATTCCCCACCCTCCCCCTACAATTCAGGCCAGCTGAGTTACCTGCAGTTGGGAAAATCAGGGTCAACATCCCTGAAATGCCTGGGAAAGTCATTCTCCAGATCATACAGTCTCACATCCATGTTTCCATACTGTGACTTCAGGGAGATGAGCAAAACAAGTTTTTCAGCAGCTCAGACTTGCAGTCACTGCTCCCTAATACAGAGCTCCTACAGAAGCAAGCCCACCCCCCTGCAATGCAAAGAGCTGCCTGAGAAAGGCAAGAGGCACCGCAGGGATGCATCCCTGCAGCAGGAATGTGACAAGTCACTATACAAGCTGCGCTGCAGACCTTGCTGAAGCTTTCCTTGGACAAAGCGTTGAAGAGCACGGGCTATTCTGCCATGCAGTGCTCTGAGACAAGCTGGCAGAGAGACATGCTTTTCTACGTATAAGATGCATACTTTTGCCAGATACTATCTTTACACCTTTTTTCTTTCCCTTTATTTTCATCCAGTAAGTATTCCCATAGACACCACTTACATAATTTCCCTGCTTATCAGCTTGACATCTTAATTGCAGAAACTGCACCAACAGGGAAAAGCTGCTAGATAGCAGGCGCCAATGCCACATCAGGTGAAAACAAGTAATCACATTACTCAGGGAGACCAAAGTGATGAAAATATGCCCTCCTCGAAATTCAAGTTTAAACCAGACATGCTTCCAGGCTGACTGAAGTGACTGAACTCTCTTGCCAGCTAGACAGCTTTGATTCAGTCTTCCAGTAGAAAAGAAAAACAAAGCAGTGCAGGGTAGAAACATTCATGTGACGAAGGCTGTATGATTCAGACCGGTGTGTTACAGCCGGACTTTAGGCCAGCTGCTTGGCCCTGGTCCTGCACCAGTGTACTTGCCTGTGCACTCACACAGAGTCTAACAGAAGCCTGGACATGAAAGAAATGGACCAGGCATTTTCCAACAGAAGACTGGGCTGTTATTCTCCCTGTAAAAGACTGCTGTGTTCATAAGGATGCTCCAGTCTGGTTTAGTGGGAAATTAGGATGGCAGTAATTTTCCCATTCAAAATAACATAATCCCATTTTTAATGTGCACTTCATATCTGCAAGGCTTAAAATGATGTTGTCTCTTTTATGGAGACTGATGCTGACATTAATATCTCACAGTGCCCACTTCCTTTTTAAAAAAGAAATTTTTCATGTAAAAGACCCTTGTTCTAATTAAGATCAAATAATTTGTAAAGTACATTATGTTTTGGACCTGTCACATCAGAGCATATACATCACGTTGACTTATGTGTGGTGCAGTCAATCAGCCATGTGAATGAAGGATTATGCACTGACTTTCTGGATGCTTTGGGGTTTGAACCCTGCAAGCCGTAGATCACAGATGCTTTCTGTCATGTATTAATAGCTGTCTCAGCATGAGAACTGGAAGCCCAGAGCTCTCATAAATGCTGAAAACATTTCACCTCCAGGACTTAGAATGTGTAACTTAATGTGCCAGTGAAACTCTCTGGAAGTTGCTTTTATTTTTTCTCCAAGCTGCTTTTAAAAGGATTTCAAGTTTGGAGAAACATTACTGCATCATAAAACTTTTAAACTAATGTGACATTCTGTGATTATTTTATTTTTGTCATGGAGTCATAGAAAACTCTATTCACAGGCAAAAATGCCTTGTTTCAGTCATCTGAAGGCAAACTTGCTTATTTGGTGTTCCTGGTCGAGCAGTAAGAGATAAGTAAACCTGGCCTACCCTTAATTACAGCATTTGTTGAACAAACATTGTAATGGAACCCCTGGTGAACTGTCATGGCAGTGACTCCCTGTTGTTCCTAGTCCTGAGCCACTGCAGCTTGCCATGGGATATTATTTGCTGTATCTTAGGCATTGGAAGAAAAGAGAGAATATGGTTTTTTTGAAGTTGTTAGTGCAGGCTTAGGAGGAGGTTGATAATTGAAGTTGCTTCTGACCACACTGGACTAAGTTTCAGGATTTTCTTACTGGGTGTCCCTACCCATGTCCTCAAATGGTGGAAGCATTACTGATAAGCATTTATTAAAAGAAGAAGCTGATCTTTTGGAAGCATTCATTTTGGTACCAGAAATAGAAGCTAATTTCCTCTGGTCTGTGCTACATCTGCTTCTCTGAAGCAGTTCTTTGAAGGAAATCCAGACATCCACATTCAGTCCCCATCTCTGATACAGAGCCAACAGGTCTGGCTACATCAGCCGATCTGGTCAGCTTCTTATTCTCCAAGTTCGTGGAAGAGTGACGTTGTGTGCTGCCTTCAGGACTGGGAATGAGTTCAATAGCATTTACAGTGGAGTCATGGTAGGGACACAATGTAAAGATGAGGACTAATCTCACCCATTTCCAACCACCACTCATGTCCAAGTGCTGACTAGCCTGCCCTTAGTGTCGGTTCTCACCCAAGTCAGTGAGTCTATGTTACTGACCATCCACAGCTATATATTTGTGGTCACATTCCAGCCCCATTTCTCCATCCAATGGTGTCTGGGGTCCTTCACTTCTTTGGTGCTGCTGCCAGTTCAATAGAACCATCTGTAATAGTCCTTTAGCCATGAGGAATAAAATTTGGACCTGTTCCTGGTTTGAGTGCAGAATTTTTTCTGTTACACAAGATACCTACAGATGTAGTGTCTGTGGAGTACCCGCTCTATTCTTCACTTGAAGGGTGTAGAAGCAGATTCTACCTTGGGGCTCTGATTTGTCTCCTCCCTTTCTTTCTTCCTTACCAATGTATTTTTTAACCAGAGCGTAGTTAACCTGCCTTGCTCATCTCCCTGCTTCTTATTGCTTTGATACAGCCTTTTATGAACAGAGAACAAGGTAGTCTCGTCTCTGGGCAAATCCTTCCTCTGTCTGTAGATGGCTCTAGGCAGAAGCAGGGCCCGCAATTAAGTGCAGGTTAGAGAAACCGTGCTGTACCATATGGCAGAAGCAACTGCAAAGCGGTTTTTTATCTGAGATGAAACCCAGATGTGTCTCCATCCCTGGTTTGTGCCGTGGCTCTGGCAAGCTTACTTATGTGTGCTGACTCCTGGTCTCCCCCTTCCCTGAAACATCAGCTTTTAACTGCTGCCAGAGGCACTGTCATTGGCCTTGTTTTTTTGTTCTTGCTGCTGTTCCAGGTCAATAGATCCCATGTTCTTCCAGCACTCTGCAAAAATAAATGGTCTCCCAGAGCTGCATCATCTCCTTGTTTTTCCTTCAAGATAACCATCACCAAATGAACAAACATTGAAACAGTTCATATTGATAAAATTTCTTTGTGCAACTGGTTACTTTTAAATTTTTTTTGTTTCTATTTTCTCTTGTGATAAGATTATACATTATGGCAACAAAATAGTTCAAACCCTGTCATTTTGCTCTGTAGATATTTAGCCAAGAATTAGAACAATAATTATATAAATGTTGTGGGTTTGTGTTTTGTTTTTTTGTTTGGTTTTTTTTTTCTTTTCAGCAACTCTCCGTAGCATTTTTGCTGTGAAGTGACTTTTGACAAGGAAGCAGACTGTTTTAAGAATGATGATTACACTAAAAGTAAGAGAAATGCAATTGCAAATAATGTTCAAGAAGTCAAATATATCCTGACCTTGCTTGGCTTGTTAAGCCGTTTACACAGCCCTAGTTAATGACTGGACAATTAATAACTGGATCAGTTGCTTCAAGAGCAGGCACAGTTAAATGCTCCCTGCACATCATTCGCCTCTGAGTTCAGATGACCTATTATGATATTTTTGAAGAGATGACTACTGAGACTTCTTTTCATTAGCTCTCTCATTATATCCACTTGTTTCTTTCCTTACCTCAGAATTTCAGCCCTGGAAAAGATTGCTTTCGTGCCCTTCAGATTTTTAGCTAGATTGTCCCTCTTCCTAATGTGAGTTACAACAGGCTTTGCTATGTTCCTAATTTATTGAATACATGTGATACATACCTGAGGTCATTACTAGAGCTCATAAATTCTGTATCATAGAATGTGGGATGGAGAAGAATAGATATTTTTAACAAAACTGGGAGAAAAATTAAAGCAGAAATCATTCAAACAAATGACCAATGCACGTCCCATCCTCGCAAATATGACTTGGGTATAAAAGGATTTAAAGTCCATTTATTTGTACAAATGAATGCACTAGAAAAAGACAGCACTCGAGGCTTTACTGTCTTTTAATATCTCTGTAATTGAAACGATGCCCTATATTCCAAAGTGACAGGATCTCTTACATATCTCATGTATGATTTTTGTAAATTCATCCTTTTTGCAGTTTTTAAAGTATATTACAGAGAAAGAACTCAGTATGTTGTTAAACAGCCGAGACAATCTGAAATTCATGAAATGAAAGATCACCTTAAGCTGTTGCTTTGAAATTTCACCAGAGTTTTCCAGCTCATTTCCTACTGATGGAAAATTTGCCAAAAGTACTCCCAGCAGAGGTAAAGAATATTTGGCCTGCTGAAATCCACACTTGAAGATTATCAGCAGATCAAAGACACAAGAGTCAAGCTATAGACAATTTACATAAAATTAATATATATATATATATCACTGATTATTTATCTCTAGCTAATTAATGCACTCATTACTTATGGAGGTAGCTCTAAGCAGGATGTGGAAAGACGTGCCAGTGAAATCTATAGTATGAAAAGGCACACCTCAGTTGATTGCTTTAGATTTTGAGTTTTTTAGGCTGACCCTATCAGACTAGTTCTCTTCCTTTGGAAAATTTTAAATGATTCTTAAGTTCCTCTGTCAACTTTTTTTCTGTTGTTGTTATTGCTAGAGTGTTTATTGAGTCCTAGGTGTTTCTTATGTTTTATTTTGTTGTACAAGCATGCTTTATCTTTCAATAGATGGTGGTTATTTGAAAAGTGTCTTTTGCACAGAAACAACTAAAACTGAGATTCTTATTAACACAAATGTCTGAACTGGTAATAGGCCCTGAAAGCTTTCTTTCTTTTAATTGCCTCCAGTGGAAGGAGGTTTTTTAAAGATGAGCGTTTCAGTGCAATGTGTTTGTTTTGTGCAGTCCCTCCTTGCTGTGTCCAATGGCATTTTCACCAGTGGGCTTCTGCAGGAGCTGAGAGATGGGGTGATGGGGACCAGGGAGGAGGTGGCACAGCCCTGCCTTTCGTTCCCACCTTCTGGCCAGACCTAACAGGACAAAGCAGCCTTTGGTAGTTGTCTGTGCTTCAGCCTGGAGACCTGCCCCAAACATTGCACTTTATGTTATGCAGTGAAACGTTGAGCAACATTTACCAGGAAGAAGCTTGTGAAGCAACACAGATCAGAAAAAAGAACCTGGGGCTGCTCCTCCTTCCCACTGCAGCAAAGTGCTTTTCCTCTGCTGGTTGTGAAACTCCACACCTCTTGCAGAAGTGGCATTTGCAGAAGTCTCTTTGATGGAGCCACGTATCCCACCCCATGTATTTTAGCTCTGGGAAGGGCTGTAGCAGAGTATGCTGGGGAATCCACGTGCACACCTGCTGCAGAGGCTGGTGGGACACTTTGAAAACTACATTTTCATGTCATGGACTAAAAAGTTTTGTTTTCAACAAATCAGTAGGAAAAATTACATGCTGCACCTTTCTGAGTTGACCCAAAGTACAGTTGACCTTGGTAAGCCCAAGTGCAGAGCTTGGGACAAGTTTTGCAGTATCCCTCACCTTCATCCCTGACTGGGTGGGGAAACATTTGTAAGGAGTCAGAAACAAAGTGATTTGGAGAATAAACATAAAGCAATCCTACTTGAGGTGAAAATCTCAAGGTGGTATGGTGTGAAGTCACTCTGAGTGCTTCTTCAATGATCTGTAAAAATACAAGCACTGCATACAAAGCTCATTTTAATAAATTATTTTCTTTTTAACTCTTCCTTGCTTTGATTGAATACATCAAGTTTTCCTGCTCTGAGTAGTCCATACTAAATTTTTTCTTATTTCTTACTATGTGTTTGTTTGTTTTTAGTTACTGCATTTCTCTTTTCAGGGTAATGCTGCATTATCATATTTCAGTCTCAGTTTCTAGATCTGTTTGCTACACGCAGTCAACTAAAAATAATCTGGTTTATTCTTGGACATATTGTATAAATTCAGTGGATAGCAGTTACACGCTGCTTTCCAGATGATAGTGAGTTGCATTCACTTATATCTTGTGTGACTTTGATGACACCAACAGAGACAGAATATGCTGACAGGTGTTTCCAGCAGGAATTTGTATCAAGCCCTTCTCTCTTGTCTTTCCCCAGATCACAGCCCAATTAAAATGTACTTAAAATGTATGATAGGCCCTTTATCTTTCTTGATATGGTTACTGTCATTTCATGTAAGTCAAATTTAATTTCTTTTGGATATCTGGCATATATAAGCCAGTCCTAAGATAAATGCTGCTGTTTGATCTGCCATGCAGTATTATTCTGGCAGCTTGGGCTGCCCTCCCACACCCTGGTTTGTCGTGTCAGACCCTCCTGAGGTATTCTCGTGTTGCTGCTGAAGATCAATCTGTGCTATGCACATCTCTGGCCCGTGCATTTCTTTGTGGAAAGGGCTGGGTGAGGTTCCTTGGCATGATTTATACAACTGCTCAAAGCAGCTGATCTATTAGAATCTATTAATTGACATCCTGTTTTGTTCAGATAATAATGTTAAAAAAGAAAAAAAAAGGGGGGAAAACAAAAAGGCAAAGAAAAAATTAGCTCAGAGAACAGCATCATTCCCCAGTGCAGAATATTATTGTAGATCCAGGACTCAGAGAACGAGCAGCAGCGCTGTGAGTGACTAGGGGCAAAACTGTGGGTAGGGCTAGGGGGAATGTGGGAGAAAAAGCTAATGGTAGGATAAGACATGATGGAAGCTTTACCTATTTATTGGTAAGAAAGAGTTGTCCTAAATAGTATCAGTTGGATTTAAGCTACAAATGTGCCCACTCTGTAACTGTTTCCAGTTAGAGCAGTAAAGGTACCTCTGAACTGCCTCAGTCATATGTTTCTAAAACTTACATCCTTAAAATGTTCCTCTACCCAGGTCCCCATGCTCCTTTACCTATGGTCTTGATGGGCACTGAGAGAAAACACCCACAAAGTACATAATTCGGTAAAAAGTTCAGGGCTTATTGCCAGCTCCACAGGCTCAGCTGCTAGAGGGTTCACTGGAGTGTGGGGTCCAAATTTTGTTGAATCCTTGGCCTTCAGGAATAGAATTTTTTCAGCTCCAGACCATCTGTTGAAACTTTTTCATGTGGCAGTAATTAAGTAATTATTAGGGCAGAGAAAGCATGCATCCATGGCCTGGAGACAAGGATGGGGGTGGATTGACTCCTGCACAAGGTCTATTGAACACTAAATGTGAAATACTCTCACATTTGTGAGAGCAGAGGCAGGAGACTTGTCTCTCTCTCTTGTAACTCAGAGTGTCATTTTTGCTGGAGTAGCCACTTGGGGCCTTTGAGGTGCACCTTCAGGTGTCCACAGGCACCAAAGAGGAGCATAGCCCAAGTGTCCCTCCTGCTACACAGGAGAGCTAACCAGGGAATCACCGTGCAAAGGGAGGAGGCAGGCTCCTTCCTTCACCTCGGCTTTGCGTGACAGACATAGACCAAGGTCAGTGCTCAAGCTCATCACCTTGAGGCTGGCATGTCCTGTCAGCCCCAAGTGACACTTTCTCACAGACTAGAAACTCAAATAACACAACTGAACATGTATAGTGCAGGCACATCCCCACTCAGCCCATGGGGTTTTCTGCTTCTGTTTGTAGGGTGCCTCAATCCTTACATGAGTTTAGTCTAGAGTCATGAGTTCATGAGTTCATCTACTTCTGACAGCATCAGCTGGTTTAATAAAAATGTTACTTCATTCCCTGGGCTTTCCTCACTCTGTTGGGATCCTACCTGCCCAGATCAGGGCTGTTTTGGACACAGAGGTAGTTTTGTGGATCTGAATCATAATACTTTTGTATCATACAGAGATGGTACCTGAAGATGCATGCATAATCACTTTTCTTATTAAAAGTTTGGTTTTACAGACCCTATTTAATTGGAATGAATGTACCATCTGTCAAATCTTCATGAATTAATTAACCTCTAAGTACATTGAAGATAGATGGTCTCAGTCCACTTGTCATAGACATTCTTATCCTGACATAACTGAACTGGGGAGATTAACAGAAATGTTAGAATGGGCTGGTATATTTCAGCCTTTTTTCTCCCAACTGTCTCTAACATGACATCACTATAAATACTTCAAAGCCAGTTTGAGATTTAAAAGCCACTTTCTACTTTTTTTTTTTTTTTCTTAAAGGGAGAGTAACAAGAACACATTAAGGAGTTGTAATGTGGACTATTATATTTCTGTATATTATACAGGACTATATTATATTTCTGTAAAAGGCAGGCCCCAAAATTTTATGCCTCATGTTTTGGAAGTCACTTAACACTGAGGAACCTATCTCCCCTGTATGATATCCAGCCTGTCTTCTGTGGTTCATCAGTGGCTTATGAGAACCTTCAGTGAGCACATTCCCAAGGCCAGCCTGACATGCAGGTAGGAGATGCCCTGTAGAGCACATGAGGCACCATATGTGTGGCTTTAGTCTGTGCCATAATCTGTGCCTGAACAGCCATGGGAATGCTGCAGGCTATCCCTGAGATGTATACAGTTCTCAGAGGCAGATGGATCAGGAGAAACATTGTGTTTACTTAAGGTCCCAAAATTAAATGTTGAATACATGCTGCCATGGGTTTCCATGCCAAGAAATATATTGACTGCCTAACTCTGGTGGCCCAAGTTCTAGCAGCTCTGTGAATGTGGAATGGCTGAGACAGTAGCCTTCTGTAATACATTGCTTGGAAGATTTAATTTAAGTGATTTAAGATGAAATAATAATCTTCTTCATACTATACATAATAACTGCCTTGATACTGAAATCCTTGAAAACAGCAGAAAAGTGAAGAAACCAAAGGAACAGTAAATTGTTCTCACCATTCCCCTGCTGCAAAATGGGAGGGGAAGCCATGCAAATATTAATGACACATTCACAGATAGCATTGATTAGTGACATTTCTGGTTTGAATATCCATGCCATGGAAGCTGCTGAATTTGGAGAGGACGTTTTTATTATTATTTCATTATGTCCTTATTATTTCATCTGAGCAAAATCCAGTTTACAGAATATCTTTAAGTGTCCTATTGTTTACTAATGTTCTTTGCTTCCTAATTCCCAACTGAGATGTATGAAAAAATGGAAATTATTTATAAAAGATGTAGGCTGCGACCCATGTGGAAAACTATGCAGTATCATATTTATCCATGATGTAATAGGTAACATTTTATGGTTCTAAGGCCTCAATGAGATCTAACTTCACTGAAGGCTTAGTCCATCTGTACAGAATGCTGAATACACCACTGGATGTCACCCTTGCTCTCCCCTGAAGCAAACAGAGCAATAAACTGCGAAGAATGTAGTTTTAAAGTCCTGAATATACTACAAGGTGGTAACTGGCAGGTTATGACCAGAATATGGATACTATAAGATAATTTATGTATGGCATGTGAAATTGTCTCTAAGTGTATGTATTACCTTTCACATGGAGAAAACTCTGAGGCTTAAACTAGTATTTATTGGTTTACTTCCAGTCCCTCCAAAAGCATCAAGGTAAAGTTGAAGCCTGTAGAACCTACTCTAAGTCAAATTTTGTGCTTCAGCACAGGACGTTGCCACCTGCTGCTTTTGTATTTTATTAAATTTCTGCAGAGTTTGGAAGTTACAGCTGAGTTTCAGCAAATGGAGGTGAGAAGTTTGTGAGGTGTTTATAGGACAAACATTATCTGCCACCTTCTTGCCAGTGCTACCAGATTCAAATACTATCTGATATCAATAGTACAGACGTTCACAGTTGTTTCAGTAACATCTGCAGTAGCATCGTCCAAATAACATTTACCCTTGTCACTTCTCTGTACTTTTGCTCATAGCTGACTCCTGTTTCACCACTGTCAAGAAAAGTCCCATAAATGCCAGGAGTATAAGCTGTATGGTCATTAGTCATAACTCACTGCTTCAGCTGTGTGGGTGAACAGAAAGGAGGATACATAGGCCCTGACCTAGCTCTGTCTGAGATGAGCAGATGACAATGAACATGAGCTAAGCATTTGCCTCAAGAAGTTTAGATAAATCTGTCAAAACTGCCTCTCTTAGACATCCTTGGACACTCCCAGCTGGTTGTAGATACCCAGGAACACTTAGTCCTCTCAGGTTCCTCAGGCCAATGACAAACAGAGAAGGACTCACAGGGGGAGTTTTGCTCATACTCTCCACTCGTAAATCCTCCTGTGCAACGAGATAACTAGAGATAACTGCAATTTGGTGACTCACCATCAGAAAGACAAATTAAAGATCAGAGAAGAATATTGGCTTCAGAAACAGAAACATGCATGTAATATTGTGATTATCCTTGTTGGTGAGACTCAGTCCCAAATGAAGAACTAGTTATCAGTTACTAGCACTCTAGTTGTTGAAGAATGTTATTTTTATGTAGTGACTTCTGTATAAGCATACATGTCTTTTACAAAGTTTGCTGGTTTTGGTTGGGGTAGAGTTAATTTTCTTCACATTGGCTAGTGTGAGGCTATGTTTTGGATGTGTGCTGAACACAGTGTTGACATTATAGAGAGGTTTTTGTTATTTCTGAGCAGTGCTTACACAGAACCAAGGCCTTTTTGCTATTCATATTATCTCACTGGCAAGGAAGTTGTGAGTGCATGGGAAATTGGGAGGAGACAGCCAGGACAGGTGACCCCAGCTGACCAAAGGAATGTTTTATACCACATGGCATCATGATCAGTCCATAAAGCTGGAGGGAGAAAGAAGGAGGAGGAAGGAAGAGGGGGGACATTTGGAGTGGTGGCAATTGTCTTCCCAAGTCACTTTTACATGTGATGTAAAAGCGTAAGCCCTGCTGCCCTGGAGATGGCTGAACACGTGCCTGCCCAAGGAAGCAGTGCCTGAATTCTTGTTTTGCTTGTGCATGGCTTTTTCTTTCCCTATTAAACTGTCTTGATCTTGACTCATGAGTTTTTTAACTCTTACCCTTCCAATTCTCTCCCTGATCTTGCTGGTGGGGGAGCGAACAAGTGGCTTGCTGGGGCTTGGTTGTCGACTGGGCTTGACCCATACAACAGGGGAAGAAAAGCAGAAATCACTGAAAATGGAAACTATCTTGTGAAAATTTTTTATCAAAACTTCATTCTGGTTTCTCAGAAGAGAAAAAAGGATTCATCAGTTTTCAGGCAAGTAAAGAATAATATATAAATTTGATTACTCAAAATCACATAGAGATTGAGGTAAAGATTGTAAATAGCATTTTGCCCTCTGATTCTACAGTACCAAATGTATTGAGCAGTCCATACTGTAAGAATTCAGTAGCTCTTAAGACTAATATATTATACACAACCAGGAGCTGGGAAACCTCTCAAAAGTGAGGCAATCTAATGCAGCTAAACCAGGAGAAGGAAAAAAAAATCATATATAAATTTGGAAGGAAAACTGAAATCTGTTGTGCTTCTTGAGCTACATTAAAATATCAATGAGTCAATAAGAACTATGATGTTTATTTTGGAAAAAAAGGAGAGGAAGAAATCTAATATAAAGTTAAATGAATCTATGCAGATTTATGGGAAAGACCAAAACAGAGTTAAAGGACTAGAACATAAGGCTTAAAATTATGAGAAAGAAACTATAGAGCAACCATATTTAGCTGAAATACATCACTGGTAATAAAAAAATTGTACCAAATTCTTTAAAATTTTTCCTAGATGTATTCCATTACATATCTTTTTATATATGTTAAAACTCTGAAAAATTTATATTAATGTGAAAAAATGTATAGATCTTACTATCTTAAAAGTGCTATCTTCTGTCATTATGCTTCCTCAATCTCAATATAATACTTAGGTTCTCAGGATTTCTGGCTACTTGTATTTGTACTCTTCAATTCTTTCTTTTCCCACTAGATGGTACTGCCAGCTTTAATTACACCATCCAAGGCTGAAGTTATAGGGTGTTTGTTTCATCATTTCATCCCAGATCACAGCATCAAGGACTATATTGGATTTTTCAACTGCCCCTCTGTAAATGTCCACTAGTTTTATATCCCTACCTGTAGGGAGTATTTATGGATAGTAAAACAGATATTGGTGCCACACTTCAAAATAAAGCAGAAATATTTCAGCCAAATAGAAGTAATTACAAGCAGGTCCTGTGGTTATTAATCTCATACAGTCACAATTAAAAGAGACTCAACCTTTTTGTCTGGAAAAAACTTCTTCCTCAAAATTGTCTCTCACCTCTAAATCATAAAATGCACAGATATCTTAATTTTCTTACAGATGGAAGAACACTCTATTTGTAGTTTGGTTTCATTAGTCCTTTCAGCATAACCATGCTATTTTGTAGCCAGAAATTTTGAGTTATCTAAATTTAATATGAATAACTGATCAAGTTTTATTTATAAACTCCAGAAAAAGTAAGAAAATACTTGATTTCTCTATTAGTTTCAAATATCATCTATTTTGCCAGCCAACCCCATGCTTATGAACTATGTGTCTGTTTCTGCAAATATTCTTCACAAACTAGCAGAAAATAAGTCCAGATTTGCCCTCTGGAGAAGAAGGTCTAAGCAAGCGTTACTTAACATTACTCTCTGTCCTTGGTTAAAGAAAATTATTCATTGAAGGAATGAAAGCTGCTTCTGTAAATCTTCATCTTCAAAGATGTAAATTAATTTCAAGCCATGGAACCGAGGGCTTTTAAACAGCGGTGAGAGATGAGGGAAAGTAGGAGTTGTGAGTCAACGTGAACCATCCTGAATCACCACTGCCTTGGGGTAATGGGAGAGGTAGGACATCCACAGCTGGAAGGACCATCCTTCCATGGGGCAAGGTCTGGTGCTTATGATGCACTGGGAAATGTCATGGACCACATGCTGTCTGAGCAAAGATTTTGTTTGTTTTCTCTAATACTGAGGGTTCAAGGGGCTGCAGAAATGACATTTTCCCACTAAATGGGAAAAAACAACTGACTTCATTAAAGCAAAAACATTAAGAAAGGAAAAGGCCAAAATTTAATGTTTCATTGGAATGAATATTCTCTGGCAGTGAAAAGGCAGCAAGAGTGTCAGGAAGCAAAGTAACAAATTGAGAATCCGCCAAAATATCCATGCTGCAGTGCTTTAGTCTTTCCAATTCACAGAGCTGATCTTTTTTATGTTCACAGTGAAATGAAATGTATCTGTTTTGGAGAAAGTTAGGAAGTTGCTGTTTTATTTGAAAGTCTCAAATGTTGATATTTTTTTGTTGGACTTCTATGTCCTCTCTTTTTCCTGAAGTCAGATTCATCACATAACCTTCCTTTAGATGATTCACTTCAGCAAACAGCGTTTACTTGAGGTCCTGTTTTCCTTTTCCCTGTTCTGGGCTCCCCACAATGTGGTCAGTTTATTATGGGTTCCCTCATTTGTACAGTTTTGTCATGGAGCAACAAATTTGGTCTGGAATGATGTGAAGTAAATTGTGCCTTGTGCACAGAAACTGGAGCAGATTGTGTGGCATAAGCAGAGGTTAATATTCTTTCAATCAAAGAACACATGATCCTTCAATAGAGAAGTAAATATGGAATGCTATTCCATAAGGTGTAAGGGCACTTGAATGCAGGCAATATAGTTTTTGATTTCATTTCTGATTCTTAGAGCTTGTTAAAGTTAAATCACTGAGATAAAAATGAAAATCTTTTTTTGAGATGTGGCAACCATAATGTTTATGACTACCAAAATAATTGCTTTTTTCAGGAAAATTTTAAGCTTATACATAGATCAAAATTTTCTGTGTTTAAAGTTATACAAAGTACTTGGTTTCTATACTGACTGTGTTTAATTGTATTCTGTGAAGTGATTTATTGCCTGAAAGCAGTTGGAGAAATAAAAAACTATTCAAAACAAATTTTTCTACTGGATCGGTGATTCTGACCTTGATTTTCTTGCCTAAGGATTTCACAGGTACTTGTTTCACACTGGAGTCATAGTTGTGCACTGCAATGATTCTTTGAAGTCAGTCTGTAGAGCACAAGATAGAAATAAAGCCCAAATTCATAATGTTGCCCACAAGTTTAGAAGATAAATGAACAAAGTGAGCTGAAGTAAGAATTGTTTAAAATTGGTGGAAAATTGTGCCTGATCCTATTGCCTGGATATGCTATTCACAAAGGAGAAAAAGTAACAGTTCATTCCTGGGAAGTTCCTTTTTACATTGGAGAGACTTCAAGACCACCCTAAAAATATGTACACGTTGCTCATTAATTTTCCACCTGCCTGTATTGGGTATGTTCAATTCATTATGTGCCATTGATAGAAAGAAGATTTCACATTCTTTGTTGGAATTGGATAGATATATGTTGATGCATTTAATAAAATCTTCATATTTCCAAGGGCCTGGTGATTGATCTAGCAATGCTGAATGCTGAAATGGCTCCAGACACTGGCTGTGTTTTTGTGCACCTGTGGGGTGGTGTAACTGACGGGATCAAGGCATTGGCAGGGAAACTGGTGGGATCTCCATCCAAGGACACACCAGCACCAGCTCCCTCTCTTTCCTTTACAACCTGCTGCATAAGCCAAGACACAGTGGAACTCGTTGCCTGCTTGATGACTTTACCTTAAAGCAGTAGAACAATATGTGCTGCTCAATACCTATTTTACATAGGCATGGTTAAAAGAGGACTGTACTTGCATTAATGTTTTCATAGTAATTATCCTGGGAGAGGCTGAAGCTGTTGTGAACTGAGATAGTCTCATTGAACAAAAGCATATAGAGGGAATATAAGAAAAAAGACCTTATAAATGTAGTTGCCAGACAAGAAAAACCCCAAAAAACAAAACCAACAAGCCAATCAACCAACCAATCAACCAAATAACCCCCCACAAAAACTAGTATAATCTTTATTTCATTTATTATTTTCTGGAGTTTCTATCCTACAGATTCAGGATGTTGTTACTATGGTAGGCATGATCCAAGGTCATGACTTGACATTTGGCAAAGAGTAAACAACAGCAACAATGACAAAAAAGAAATTATTTGTTAGACTTCTTTAAGTGCCTTTTGTACTGGTCAGTTGGTGGGAAAAAAAGAGAAAGCCTGTGTTAGTCTGGCTCCTCAGATCGTTCATAATGATTCATACCTGAAATCAGTGCCTGGAGGAAAGCTTCAGGATGTCAGTACAAAGGTTGTGCCAAAAACGGTAAATATAGCTCCATAAATCTTCTACTGGGGTAAAAAGAAGATGAAAATAAAGGAAAAAAAATTCAACGAGAGTCCGTGAGATCAAGCAGGAGGCTGAAAGGCATGATAGAATGAACTCGCTTAGCACTCCTTAATCACTACTCAAGGACATGCTTAATAGACTTTGACAGGGAAATCAGAACTTTGGTGAAATAGACTTTGGTGAAATCAGAACTTCTTGATTCAGCTAGTAAAAACCAAAGCCAAAGCCTACAAACCAAATAATTCTAAATGGTGAAATTGCAGTCTTAATCTCAAACTAAATTTCTCAAAGTTTGGACCAAAGCTTGGATCTGGTTTTTTGTTCCATGTCTAATAGGTGCAAGAGAGATGATTTAATGTGTCAGCAGTGCTGATAACAAAATAAGTCATATTATGGCCAACATATTTTTTTTATTATAGATCAAAAGCTTCTCTGCTAGAAGCACAAGTTTTTTTAATTTAAATAGCTGTGCTGGTGTGTGATCCCTCCTACACGGTTTCACATTCATTAAACCAGTTGATTTTGTAAGCTGATACTGTTAACAGATGAGTTTCTGTGTAAGTATTCATTAGTCATCCTGGAGTTTATGTTTTGTGTTCATGATGTGATTTTGGGTTTTTTGTGGAATAATTGTTTGTTAGTTTTTCTTGTTCATTTAGTTTATTTTTCTCTTCTTTCAGTTTGATAGATGGAAGGAAGTCCACTGTAAGGATATTGCTTTCTAACATCATCAGAGCAGGTATTTCTGGTAGTTTGCCTGATAAAGAAAGAAGCTTCAAACATATATCCTCAATGGTGAGTGTACTGTTTTAACTGATAGAAAAGTCTAGTAGATAGAATTGATTTACATTTTTAGCTCCAGATAACTCTTAAGCCACAGGAGTTCATTGTGTTAAGTCCTCACTTTTTTATGAGTGCATACTTTAAGAATAGGGCCCCTCCAACAAGAAAATTCCTATCTCTCCAAAGCTCTGGCATGCTTCTGAGAAACATTTAACAGAGTTCTTTTTCTTGTCAGGAAGCTTGATGAGCTACCTCCTTGGGAAGAAACTAAGTTAAATTTCTGCATTCTTGTTGTAAACCAAAAAAGGGAAAAAATAAAATCTTTCATCCTCTATTCTGTTGTTGTCAAGACTGATGGACACTGGGGAAATGGAAGAAGTTTGAACTCTGGACGGTTTCTTTATCTGACAGATAAAAACAAAATGAAACTGTATTTTAAATACCATATTTTGCACTATTGATAGTGCAAAATATTTTACTTCTCTACACTCAAGTAATGTGGGGGAATGTACTCCACCACTCTTGTGTATGCACACTCACACATTTCTTTAAATTATTTGTGTTTCTGTGTTGTGTGAAAGACCAGGTCTCCACAACATACACATGTTGAGTATGCACATGCACAGAGTACACCAAAAGAGGCATTTCTAGTGAAGGAAAAAATATAAACAGATCTGTAGGAAAGAAATAAGACAACCTTACCTGTTAATGTGATATGTAGTGGCCTCAGCATGCAGCAATCCAAGCAGAGGTAGTAGGCTTTTAGGAGGAAGGGAAAGGAAAATTATATTCATTTATATCTGAAAAGATATAAATATATCTGATTACTGGAAGCTTTTCCCAAGGATAAGGATCGGATCAGAGAAAACTAAAAAAAATTGTGACTGACTGACAGCAATGGAAGGACATCACCTCTAATAAAATGAATATGATGGATAGCATGGAAAGAAACCACTAAGACCTTCAAGAAGGAAGAGGAGTAACTCGAATAATTTCAATTGAGTGGTTGTGTGACCTTGCATCAATCTCTCTATCCCACGTGGCATCACAAAGGCACACACTTTTGTCAGCTTAACAGAACAATGCCTTCAGCTGCAGTTTGGAGGCTGGTGATTAATGAGTCACCTGCCACAGTACTGCAGAGGTCCTATGGATAATCATTTTCTCCATAAAGATGCTAGAAATATTCCTGGACCTCCAGAATGCAACCTTTTCTATAAAAGAAAGGAACAAGACTGCCAAACCCCATGAAACAAACTGATCTTGAGGCCAGTCTACCCTTGAAAATACCAGTTTAGGCATCTATAAGAATAGATTCTGCACAATTTATGCCACCAGTCACCTTCCCATGCTCTAATTCTGAAGCACTTTTCTTTCTGTGTGGGAAAATGCTGACTTTCCACAGGTACCTCTCAGTAGACTCATTCACATGTTGACATCCTCGCCCTCCCCCCAGCTCCCCATCACACCCTACTGCATACACATTACAGGTCCCAGAAGAGAAACAGATAAAATAATCTCGAGGTTTTAGATACATTTCTGTACTTTTTCATATTAGCATTGAGTCATCCTCTGTTTTATTTTTCTTCCACCATGTTAGTGACTTCTTCACACGTGTGAAAAATGCGTTGTAGTCTGGTGTAACCTCTAAAATTACTTTAGATTTGGAACTGAAAGCAGCATCAGTCATGTGTCCAGCTGCCTGGTTCAAAGCCCATGGACAGCATACACTTTCCATGCAAGGTTGTCTGACATAGCTCTTCTATCTGAAGCTTACTCTGTCCATCATTAAACATCATTGCAGCCAAAACCACAAGGAGAGAGCAAGCTGACACTGACAACCAGGGGCTCTTTGCCTGCTCTATTTGTGCAGATGTGCATGATTACACAACTCGTTGGCTCAAAAAAAGGGGAGAATGAGTAACAAAATGTGGAATGCAGGTGGTCTTCTGCTCAAACATCCCTATATAGTTGCACTGGAGTGTCTCTGTCTTTCTGTCAGCAGTAGATTTCTCCTTAGCTGTCTCTTGAGGACGGCTAAATCCAGAAAAAATTTTATGAGATTTATCATTTGGTTGCAAAATTTCATCTAATGGGAGAGAATAGGTGCAGTGATAAAGAATTCAGAGCTAGAAAAAACAGCTGTGGCAAGAAAGCCACATAACACACCATTTGAGATGCAGAAAGCAGACACAGAATGATATAGGAGGGGTTGCCATGGAATATATTTATTTTCATTTTCCTGAGTGATCCACATGGATGATGTAGTCAGTGCTGAGTGGAAAGTGAGCAAGCAGAGGCCAAGAATCTATTCTCTGAGGACTGATCAGTGGGGGAGCTGGGTATGAGTGCTGATGACTTCAGCTAGAAAATCTCGCTAAGGTTTTGGAGTCTCTAGGCTGGCAGACTTGGATTTATATCCCAGCCTTGGTTGTAACTCCTTTCTGTGTAACCTGAGACTATTCATGATGTGCAAAAGCAGAAGGCTTGCATCTGTAAGAGAGATCCCTGCTTGAAGGACAGAGAGAAGTCTGTGTGTTGTAACTAAATGGTAAGGCCTGATTTTACTGTGAGGCTTAAGCACATCCTGAAAAACAGGGTAAAAAAGTATGATAAGAAACTAAGAGAAGTTTTTCAGCCAGCATGAGGATTGAATGAATCACTTATGAACTCTGCAGCTGGACTGCAATATGGTGACCTTCAAGTCTGAAAAATTTAAACTTATTGCATGGACTATCATGTAAGACTGAATTGAGCACAAAGTCAATGGGGAGGATAACTTGCCCTGTTTGACAATAAGTCTGAAATTGAAGACTGAAGTTTGAATTCTGAGATTGAAGTTTGAATGCTTCAGCTGTTTGGAGGGCATTGGCATCAGTACAGTCAAAATTAGGCTGGACAAATTTACAATATAGAGAGCCAGACTTGTATAAACATAAGTAATTTATTATCCTAGGGTGTCAGTGAAGAACACAACACAGCAAACTGAAACCTTAACAGTGTCTGAAGAATGTTTTTTCCAGAACTTCTGTGTAGCTCAGAGGCCCGGGGAGGCAGGATCAAAGGTTACAGGAAATTTGGAGTCTGAGAAGGAGGAAAGGGTGCAGTTGTCAACAGCACAGAGGAAAAGCAAAAGGAGGGAGGATTTGTAAGTAGAGGAGAGGTTTAAATGAGATGAGCAGCAGAAAGTCCAAAAACAGTGCCTCTGAAAGACAGCATTAGAATTCAGAGGTGTGGAAAGGAATGGACAACATGGGGTTTGTTAGCATTCAATTCCTTGGGGAAATAGCCTGGAAGGATAAAAAAACAGTGATGAAAATGGAACTTCTTACTGTGACTGTGGCAAAGTTCATAAAAAGAAATGTGGGAAGAATATTGCCCCTTAGCTAAGAGAAAAATAGTCTTTATGCTTCTTCAGACTAGGGTATAACCTAAAGAAGGTGTATAGCTGTGCTCAAAAGTTCCCCCAAGTAATAGGAAAGGCATGTCCTTTTTGGAAACTTGGAATTTCTTCACAACTCAGAAAATCTTGTAGCATTCTCCAGTTACAGTGCAGCACTATCTCACTGGCAGGCAAGGTGGAAACTTTTGAACAGTAATCTTTGCTTTTCACTGAGTCTCTATTGGCACTTGGGTCAAGTCTGGTAACACGGACATAATTTCCCTAGCTGATAAATGGGCTGCAAAATTAGTTTTACTCAATAATCCAGTGCTTTGGAGTAGGATATTTTGTGGCTTCTGGGTCCGTCTTTGGCTTGCTTTCACTAGAGAAGCAGCATCACAAACACTGGTACCTCAGCTGTGTTTCCAGATGGCAAGAAAACAAGAACTTGCGAGATGAAAATGGGAAATGCTATTAGCTTGGCAGATATGCTTTGAGTGTTTTGGTGGTGAGATGAGGTATCATTTGTAACCATTCACAACTTCTCACACCCCTTCATTGACCTGAAGTAGAGAGTCAGGTACCAGCAGAGTTAACAGCTAAATGTGTGTTGGGTATCACAAGTGATTGCCAGGGTACATTTGGTACTGCTCCCCTTCTGAGCCTGATCACGTGCTGTGCAGTAATATACATGTATTTTAAATATTCAGGGAAAATGATTCAGATTTTGGAGGCAACGGGTGGCTAATAGAAGGAAAACTGATCAAGTAAGAAGTTTTAGCTCACACTATTTTTCCAGCTTTTTTTTTCAACTAGCAAGCCTTTGGAATTTGACTTAAAATGTGAGGATATGATCTACCTTAGCACTTTAGCCAAATAAACAAAATTCTGAAGGGCTGCTTTTAGAAGGAAAGCTCTGGAAATTTCAACACCAAACTACACATATTGACTAATCTCTGATTCATTCAACTGCATTTTGATCTGAGCCAAAAATTAAGTTTCAAGGAAAATCAGCAGAAAACCCGTGTCTAGCATCCCACTTGTCTCCTTGGAAACACAATACTCCAGGCAAAGGGTGTGCTGGGTCAGAAATAATTTTTCTGTGAATTCCTTTTCAGCAGTAATAGTTCAGTCCATGTAAATCAAACTGAAGTTGCTAATTTACTTTGTGAGAGGTATTCTGCTAAAAAATCCCTGACAGAGCCTTTGTCAAGATGAAGTTGTGGTGGTCAGTGGTCGTTGCCCCCTGCCCTCCTATTTTTCCTCCTTCCTCCATTTGCAGCCTGTAGAAGAGCCCCTGCAAAGCTGAGCAAAATGTCTCAAAGCACTAATTACCACAACTTCCTTACCTTTCCTAGCGGATGTTTTCATCTTCAGCCTTCAGCAGTGACTCAAGACCCTCTGTGCACCTCTGCCTCTGCCTTTAAGTCAGCAGCTTCTTAGGTACCGCAGGAAAGTGATCTTGCTTAATCCAGATGTGTGATCAACCTTAGTGAAGACACCAGACAGTCAAAACTTCATCCTAGCACCATCAACCACTTGGTTGATCTCTGTATTGATGTTTCAGCCTGTGTCTTTTTCACTCATCTTTTGTAAAATATGCATTTTTGCTTGGAAAAGCTTGGAACATAAAGCAGAGTCCTGCTTTCCTGGAAGTAGATGTTAGAATGGGAAGCTGTCTAGGATAATTCCAGCTTACATCCAGAGCATTCCACAGTTTACACATCCAGACTTAAATTTCAGTACCTCTGTCTGAGGATGAATATCACCTTAAGTATGAAAAGCCTCCATACCTTTATGCTTGATTACTAAATAAATTAAGAGTTAGTGAAAATTAGTGCCATCATTGATAAAAATGGGAAAACACTACTTAAAATCTATTGAAAATGGACATGGTGATATTCCAGAGTCAGAGAAACAGAGCAGATCAGATGTGGTTTATATGGAACTCATGTCTGTACCAAAGAATAAGTTTCTCCAAGGAACTGTTTTATTGTCCAGGATCATACAATCAAGTTTCTAAGGACAGAAACATTATGAACATCTTCCCTAAATTGCTCTATTCTTTGAGCAATGGAACTTCCATATTAAATCCTGTATGAAATATATTATGCCTTTTAGGAAAACATCCAACCACAATAAGACACTTACTGTAGAATGAGCTGCAACAGCTCATTACAGGTGTTGTAATAATTAATTACTTTCTGACATCAATAGGTATTGCATTTTTCCTCAAAGCTTCTTTGGTTGCAACTTTCAGCTTCTTCGTCTTGGCTGAACTCTTTTGATAAGTGGGAAAATAAAATCATTGAATCATAGGATCGTTAAGGCTGGAAAAGACTTCCAAGATCATTAAGTCCAGCTTTGACCAAATACCATGAATATCAACTAAACCATAGCATTAAATGCCCCACCATGTAATTTCTTGAACACTTCAAGAAACAGCTCAATGGATGGTGGCTCTACTGTTTCCCTGGGCAGCCCATTCCAATGCTTAACCACACTTTCTGTGGAGAAATTCTTCTTAATGTCCAACCTGAACCTCCCTTGGTGCAGTTTGTGGCCATCTCCTCTTGTCCTGTTGCTGGCTGCCTTCCCCAGCTTTGTCACCCTTCTCTGGGTATGCTCCAGCACCTCAATGTCCCTCTTGTAACGGGCTCAGAACTGGACACAGTACTCGAGATAGAGAAAAAATGTTTGGGGTTTTGTATCACCTTTTTTTACTCCATTTCTGTGGCTCATTTGTGATCATGTTAACTAAGTATTTCTCACCAGACTGATCCTTTTGAGTCTGCTCCTAGAAAAAAAGATGCTCAAGTCTTTCAGTCATTCTCATGAACTAATGTCATTCTAGGGACAGGTGACTTGTCAAAGAGGACAAAAGAATCATGCTGTCATATTAAACTAAGTAACATAGCTGAGAGGTGCTTCTGATCACTGACCATTATTAATTGACCCAGTTTTAATCCCAACAAAGCATATTATCAGGCCAGAATATTTTCCATGTGGACAATTCAGAGAGACACATTAGAAAAATAACACCAGTAATAACACAAGAATTTAGCCTACAGTGCAAAACACAGTCAGAGCTGGGAACATGCTGAAACCTATAACATAATATGTAGATGTCAGCACATAGTTGGAGTGGAAATAATTATAAAAATAATTCACAGTGGAATAATTGTAATGTAAAGCCTTGAAGCAATCCTTCCTATTTCAAGCATTCAGGAGGAAAATGATTGCTGGATTTTAATCTTATTCTCTCTAAACCTGAAGAGAGGTAAGATTTTAATCTTACCTCTCTGATTAGGTAGTCATGTAATTGCTTTCTAAATATTTCAGTCAATCAATAAAATGTTGGAGGGGGGGGGTTAGTGGAGCTGTGTGATTGATAAAGACTTTGTTCTTTATTTTTTTGTTTGTTTCTTTTATTCAATGACAATCTGTGCATAGACGGTTCAGAAATCAAAGCACTAGTACAGACCTTCAGGTCAGAGATCCCAGAACAGCTTGCAGGTGCTAAAGAATTAAGCTGTAAAAATGGCAAGCATGATGGTTATATCTCTGGTTTAAGGGTAAAGAAATCAAGTGCCTTTGACACCTGGTTTGGCTCTGTAACCTGTATCCAACCCCACTGGTTCCTCTGGGTGTGAGGTGGTGTCTATATGTATTTGTGAAGTTATTGCTCCAGGAGTGAGGAGCAGAACACTCAAGTTGCACCAGGCAAGGTTTAGATGGCATATTAACAAAAATTTCATCTCCCAAAGGGCTCCCAAGCATGGGAACAGGCTGCCCAGAGAGGTGGTTGGGGCACCATCCCTGGAAGTATTTGAAAGACGTTTGGATGTGGTGCTTAAGGACAAGGTTTAGTTGTGGACGTGGCAATGCTGGGTTAACAGTTGGAATCCAAAAGATTCTGTAGTTGTACAGTTTCACAGAAAGCCTCTAGGCAGGGTTATGACAGCACCCAGGGATGACTCCCTACCCTCTGCTTTCATTGCAAAACCATCCTCAATCCGTCTTAATATAAACATTTAGGTGCTGTTGAATCTAAGTGGAAATCTCCCTGGCAAAGCACTGCTGTTCCCAGCCTTCCTGAAACCCTCTGAGGGCTGTAGAGTGCTGTGGGCACAGGAACCCCTGCGGGCCCCCAGGACATGAGGTGCTTGGGGCTCAGTGGTGCTGTCATGGGCACCCACTGTCCAAGGGGGGCTTCAGCAGGGAGGGCACCGGCCTGAGCTGAGCTGCCTTTGTGCTGCTGCTGCCACCAGGAGCGTTTCAGAGCCCCTCTCTCGTGTTCTCGGCAGCACAGATGTGGCACCGCTGGGCTGTGCAGCAGGGAGGGGCAGGGTCAGTGCCATGTTGCCTTTCCCTGGTCTTAAAATTAAAACCAAAACATGGTTTATGGGGAAAAGGGGTTTTTACTCTGGCATTTATCTCATGATCCTTGGGTACAGCACTTTGTCCAGGTGGAATGCACTGAAAATGCATGCACCATCCCCCACACCGAAATGCACACAGTTATAGGCCTTGCAAAATTAGCTTATCTATCAAAGATTCTCCAGTGAGAGGCTCGAGTGAACTCCCCATTCTGAGGAACCTTCCCCCTGGATGGGCCTATCTGAGTTTACAAAATGTGTTCTGGAGAGGACCTTGGTGTCTGGGGCTTCCAGACTGTTTGGTCTCCTGGTTTAACAGCACAGTGGGTCTCAGCTAAGGTATCTGGCTTGGAAAATTACAAGTATGTAGGCTAAAAGCACTAAGAATTCATAAAACTCTATGAAAGAGTATGTAAGAAGGGTGTAAAAGAAAAAGCAAAAAATGCTTCTGGCATCAGCCACAGCACTGGCAGCTCCGGCACTGCCTGTGGGTGCAGCACATGCTGGGCACAACCTTCTCGCCAAACTGGGATCCTCTTACTGAAACTGCTGCTGGAAAAGCTCAGGCACTCTGAAAATGCAAATATTTGTGGGTTCTTTTCTTCTTCATGGTGATGTCAACTATGGTATCAAAAAATGTAAGTCAGATACATAGAGTCACATATCAGAGCAGGGTGATGAGAGATCTATACAAAAATATAGTGGTCAGAGATCTATTTGACAGAATCATTAGGCATTACTGTACATCCAGAAATATATATCTTAGATTAAAATATTGAAATAATGAAAATCCATCTGATTTTCACAGTTGCTAATAAAACAACCCTTCCTCTTACTTATAAACAAGGATATTAATTTTTATTAATTGTAAAGAGGTTTTTTTTCATAGTCTGCTATTTTAATTGTATATGTTTCCTTAGAATATAACTTCTAGAGTGTTGAGAAAACCTAACCATACCTTTGTTGTATATAAGGGAGAGAGTTTGCAAAATAAAACTATGGTAGGAAAATTTGAAGTTTTACAATTAATTTTGTGTTTGGTTGGAAATCCAAATTTTAATATGTATTTTTTTCAATTGAATAAATAAGTTCTTTAAAGGAATCTAATTTTCTCGGTTAATTATAGATTTAAAATATTTAATCTCATTTGTGAGGTTAAANCTTAAAGGAATCTAATTTTCTCTGTTAATTATATATTTAAAATAACTTTCTATAGACATCCAAAGTTTTACTTTAATCTCATTTGTGAGGTTAAAATTTCTTAACCCTAATTTAAGGTTCTTAAATTTTCATTAAAATATCAGCAGCTGGATGAGGCAAAGAAACCCTGAGAGGGCTCTCATTGGGGAAGGAGGCTGCCAGGATCCCAGTACAGTTAAAACTTCCTTTTGCCAGCAGAACTTGTATCTTGTGCTCAGCAATGGCCTAAACAAACTTAGGCAGGAGAATGGAGAACTGCAAATGTTCTACTGGAGTAGCGTTGGGTAAAAGCAGGGTTTTCAGAGGAGACCTGTGGTGTGGGAAGAAGCTGAGCATGCTGAAGTTAAACTTACACAAAGAGAGAAAAATGGGATGTTCATTAGGAAGGGGCTTTGGAGTATTGCCTGTGGCTGCAGGCAGCAGGCTATAAGGCAAGTACCAAAGGGTCTTGTCTGGCAGAGTTGGGGGCAGCCGGGCAGGGAAAGTCAAGATATTGCATCAGAGATTCATTCCTATCAAATTCTCTCCAAGACTACAATAAGGAAGTAATAATGAGCCTTGCAGGGACTCATGTCACTGTCAAATATATCCCTTACAAAAGGATTGTCATCGTGTGGCATCATCAGCCTTGCCCCTTTATGAAGTCTCTAACCCTTCTCTTTTAAATATCTTCCAAGTGAACATTAACATGAGACATTTCCAGGCAAGCACTCCATTTGGAAAAGGGAGCCTGAGGCACTCGGGGCTGCAGGATGCCCTTTCCTGCTGCCTGTGGGGCAGTGGGCTGTGCAAACAGAGACCTTGCAGGGGACCCAGCTGACCTCTGTCTGTGCTCAAATGAAAGGCTGTGGGAGATTATACTTGCAGGATGTAAGTAAGAATAGAACCAAAGGAATGTTGCAAGACATATTTTCATTTTCTTTTATATTTAATTGTTAGGTATTTCAACTCTCTTTTTTTGTTTTTTTTTTTTTTTTTTTTTTTTTCTTTTTAATATCCGTTTCAGCAAAGGATAGAAAATTTCCTTTAGCCAGTGGGGATGATGATCATTATGGTTAAATCACTTATCTTCCTCTGAGCTGCAGAAATGACTGTGAGTTTTAAGTAAGCTTAGATTTTCTATCTGAATACCTGGCATGAGAATATTTTCAGAAGTATCAGGAGATAAAACAGAATAACTCTTGAGAGAAACTGGATAGCTTAGTGGACTGTCTTTTGGAAGATGGATGAATAGTTAGACAAAGAGACAGGAAAGAATGTAAAAATTTCAGATATGAATTAATTATAATTGTAGGGATGTAAATAACTAGCTGTCATAAATACTGCATTCTTTTCTACTTTCCTGGAGTAGACAGAAAAAAACCTCATTATTTAAAAAGCACAGTTCCAACAGATATATATAAACTATTTACATCTGACAAGGTTTTGATAATTATAAACCTCTCCTAGCAATATTTATTCTCTGTATGACAGGAAATCAAATTATACCTAAAGGTACTGAAATTACTTTATAGTATGCTAAAAGGCAGGTTAAATACCACATTTCAAAGAGCAAGATTATTCAGACCCATGTTGAAATGCAACAAATGTATTTTATAGCTTCAATATCCTCAAGCATTTATAATGGAAGAAGAAATTACATTCTTGTTCACCAGAAGATCCAGGTCCCCAGGGTTGTTATAAATCAGAAAAGAAGCAAGAGTATCAATCAAAGATTTCTGAATTTATGGCATCTAAAAATTTTATCAACAGACTTTTATGCTAATAGACTGTGAAATTTATGATTTTATGTATTCATGTCTATTTTTCCAGAAGTATTTGTGTCTTTACCTTAACAGAAATAAATGCACAAGGAACAGGGAAAACCCTGAAAACAGGAAAAATTGCAGTGAAAACATTCCAATTGTCTCATAAGTTCAACAAGAAGTTTAAAAATGCAGCTTTGCCTTTGAATCATATTAGGACTACTTCAGTCTTGAAATTCACAGTTGAGCCAGCAGCTGCAGAAGAGCAGGAGGGCAAAACCTGTGTGTAGATGGGAGATCTTTTGTTCTTTGCTGCACCTCACAGGCATCCCCCGCAGAGACCAAGGCCAGTCTCTTGGGTAGCAGCATCACTACTGACATCCAGGGACAGACCAGTAGTTCATCTTGCCCAGCATCTCCACGGGCAGGCAGAGGCACCTTCCAGCTGGTGGGAGTGTAAGTCACAAACAAACAAGGGTGTGTCTTCTCTCACACTGAGTGAGAGTGCTGCACTGTTAGTCCAAGAAGTGTCAGGAGAAGGATTAGTAGTATTCCTTCTAGTATATGGAAGAAAAAGGAAGAGTTAACAAAAAAGTGCAAATGAAAAGGCTGTATGGTCTATTAAAATGCTTAAAACAGCAAAAAGCAAATACGAGGAGCTCAGAAGCAAGCAGAAAAATAGCAAAGGGTGTGAAAGGCAGAGAAATAACTTTTTTTTTTTAAAGCAGTAATGCTATAAGGATGTGGAAGATGAGATGATCAAACTAACAGCCTGTTTTTAGGATGACTCTTGCCCTCCAGTGTGCCTGCTCTGGCAGCTGAGTGCTCCAGCTGAAGTTGTCTAGTTACATTCAGAGGGTAAGCTGTTCCAAAATAATTGTTGTAAGGTATGTAGCTATACATGATATCGTGGGCTGGAAAGTCATAGGCGAATAATGACTCAGTCAGAGGATATAAATAATTAAAGGCACATTAATATAAAGTTCCTTTGTGGTTATTCATCACATGCATGGGATTACCAAATGAGCAAATTGTGCATCAGCACACATCAAAGCATGAGTTATTATTTTACCCTTTCTTGAAAAAAATTGCAAAAATGTAAAAAACAGATGCTCAAAAAAAGCATTAGAGAGGTATACTGGTGTCAGAGCACACATCATAGATACTCAAATGAGAGAAGGAGCTAAAAATAAAACAAATTATGCAACCCTAGGGAACTTAGTTTATAAAAGATGTCGAGGACAGAGGACTAGTGCTCTAACTTAAACACTAACAATTTTATATTCAGATACAGATATAGAGAAGTAAATGACAGTGTGTCTATTACAGCTGTTATTGCAGCACTATAACTAATACGGGAAATTAGAAAGGAATTTATACACAAAGTGCTTTTAAACTCTTCTTTGACTGAAAACAGTGATAGTTACACTGTTCTCATTGTATTTTCAGAATGGTTTAATTCTCAGGCAAAAGGCTGTCAGGTGACCCTGAAGGAGTTCCCTGTAGTTTACAACAGATGTTTACAAAATAGATGTTTACAACTTATGAATAACAGGATAAATTTCATTCAGCTGGGTCTTCTGAAGGTGTATTTGTCTCCAGGTTTCTCAGTTCTGATGAACAAGAACTAGGATGGAGTTATAAAAGAAGCCTATGAAGGCTTGCAAACGTACATGTGTCTTTACAAGGTTGACAATAATCTTAGGAGCATCCCAGCAGATGTGCCCTGGTGGAGCTGGGTCTCCTGGACCATCATAGATTGTGCTTTGACTCAGCAGAGGGGTCTGGCAGTGCTGAGCCTCCCCAGCAGCAGGGTAGCCCACCAACCTTACCCCAGAGTGGAGTTTGATTTTGTAGCCTCTTTGCACGTGAAGAACTTCAGTCAACTGAGGAGCATTCATTCCCTCTATTCTCCCCCTTGCCCTTAAGGAATTATATTTGGCATCCCGTAAAATATTAGTAATTCCTGCTGATGTCTTCAGTGAGCTGTCAGAGCTAGAAAAGCTTGATCTCAGTCACAATCAAATTACTGAGAAGGGCATTAAGAAAGCAGTTTTTGGTAACGTGATTAAACCGGAAAACTTGAACTTGGCAGAGTAGTTGCTCATTGGAGTACCTCAGAATTTGCATTCATCTCTGAAAGAGCTCAGGCTTGTCAAAAGGAGAAGGATTTAATGAGGCAAGAGGCATTTCTGAAACTAGAAAATCTCACTTAGATTGATCTCTGAAATACGAGCGTCCTCTATATAGTGTGGAAGATTTAAGGGCCTGTAAGGTCTGTTTCCCTTAGATTTAAGTCATAACAAATCATCAGACATTAATCACCAACTTTTGATCACATTATTATCTTTTTTTCTCTTAAATACTTATTTTCAGTCTATGCCAACAGACTTTTTCACTGGCAGTCATAATGTTGAGAGCCATCTCCCTCTTGCATGGCTAGTGAATAACCAGATAAACCTGTGTAGTGTTGGGGTATGTGCACTTAGACACCTGCAAGGCTCTCAGGAAGTCCAGTATTATTAAAACTATATTGAAAAGGGGATGAAGAGAACATAGAGGCATCAGAGTGGAATTTCCTTTCGGTGGAAAGGATGGATAGGTCTGAGCTTTTGACCTATGCTGATTCAGTAATAAACAGTTTAAATAAATATAGTTAATCACAGGCAAAAGAGTAGAACACCATATTTCTTTCAGATTATTTAAGAATAGTGTTTTTCAAAATCTCTACTCCAGTTTTCTTGAGGTAACTAGAATGAAAACACCTTGATGTTTTAATTTCTCTGTGAAGTAAGAACTCTGCTCTGTTTATGGTCCGTGTTATGCAATTGACATTTGGCATTTTTGCAGTTAAAAGATGACTTTTTTTTAAGAAATTGTAAGCATGTCAAAAGGGAATTCCCAGCATACCCAGATTAAAAGTCACTGATAAGTTCAGTGCTGTGTTATGTCATTTCAGGGGTCCATCAGAGTTTTATAGTGGTCTATATTTTTTGAGTTATGTTGCAGCTTTTCCACTATAAAAATCCATTGCTAGGGTAAGGATAATTCCAGGAAATATTTCAGACTTCTCCTGCATTCATTTAGCTCTTACTAAAATTCAGATATATTTTTAGGTATTAGTCTCATATTCATTCATAACACACATGACAGTTTCAACATCTGTGTGTTCTCTCTGATCTTGTGGTAATCTGAGATAATAGTGATGCAACCTCCAACCTCAGGGCACTTGAACACAGACAGGGGCACCTACATTTAAATCAATTCCCTTCAGCTCTTCTTCAGCCAAAGAAACAGCTTAGTACTTAAAAACTTATCACTTTCTAGAAGTCCCTGGAGTTAGTGAAGGTGAGCATCGGCTCAGGTGTTTATAAATCAGTGTTTGAGGGAAGTGATCCTATTTTGATCCATATCTCAGCTATCAGGTGGATATAAAGCCTTTCCCACCTAACTCCAGTGGCTGCTGTGGCAGACTACATTCACAATGCATCCCTGCTGCAGAGACAGGCACAGAAAAAAGGCTGAAAATGGGACTCCAGCCCATGTGTTTGATATTTGCTTCTCTGCCTTGTCTAGGTTTCTGGCTGACCTCTGCAGTTGTGGGACAGGCAGTGTCCTGTGTGCCCGCTCCCCAACTCTAGTACCACCCACTTGGTCCAGCTCCAAGCTCAAGTTCCTTCAGCTCTGTTGATAAAGAGGATATATTTCTTCCATTTTGTATAAAAAACCCCTATTCAATCCATCAATCGATCAATCAATCAATCAAACAAACAAAATGACAATGATAGTAATACAAAAACCCCTCTAGTTTTAAAATTGCCATGAGCTCTTTTAATGGCTTAAGTGAGCAGGGAAATAAGGTGTGGCAGAAATTGCAAACTGAAACCTCCATGGTCTGGATGTTTTGAAGTAATCAGGCTGCACTGTGCTTCATGCAACAGCTCTGGGATTCCAGAGCAGGAGAGGGTGAAAATGTAACCTGCATCAACCTGATAATAAGCTTAGTTCTACAACTCCCAGGTGTGCATTGGGCATGCAAATAAACTAAAACCTCATCACCTCAACTTAGGAGCTGAATGGAAACAGACAATGCAGAAAGAGCAGCCTTAAAGCATGAATAAATTCTCATTTGGGGCCGAAGCAGCAGCAACAAAAACCCAACAAAAACCAACAGGCACACACCCGTCATCCCCCCAGACCCTTTCCTCTTTGGCGTAAAGGAGAATTTTGGACTCCACAGCCAGACCCTGGAACTTCACAAGCCTTGTACCACAGATATACACGTGCTGAACCTCACAGCTCATCCACAGCACTGATTAGCAGCTGGGGGATATTTCACTGTCTGTGAGGAATTGCACCATTTGCCATTAAACAGTGACATGCCCTTTGAAATATACCTTTTAAAACTCCATGCATGTCTGCACAAGATATAGGACAAGCACTGGTCCTGGAAAGAATTGGCTATGCAGATAGGCCAAGCTGGAGATTTACCTGTCTAAAGGGAAAGCTGGTGGAAAAAAAAAAGAAACCAGGCAGCTTTTGGGCTGTCATTGAAGAGTGTGAATGGAGCGTGGCTCCCCCACAGCTGTTCCCATCAGTTGTCATTCAGCTATTCCTGCCGTGTGGAGTTGGGTCAAATTCTCAGGTGCAGCTGACACAGCTTTTAGCTGTATTGTCAGATACAGGCAGCAGATTGGCATTGAATATCTTCTTTTAGCTTTCTTAGGGCATCCTTAGCTACATTTTTCTTTCTTTTTGGTTCATTACTAATTAAAAGGAAATGACACAGGCTTGCTTTTCCATCACACCCATTGGAAGGAATGAGGGACTTTCTCACTAGGTTTTTTGAAGGAAAAGCTTTGGACCTTACTGTATTCCACATGTATAAACCTGGGAGGTCTGTATTCAGTTGACCTTCACTGAGAAAGCATCATGCAAGGAAATTTCAGCAGTCCCCCACAGCAGAAGAGCCAAAACTCAGCCAACGGGACCTCTTTTTCCAATAAGCTTCAGGATCTGGGGGAAGACAGGCAGCACACTTGAGGCAAGTCATATGCAGTGCCAAAATCTATAAAGATTTTGTGGGAAGCCCTTGCCAAGCGAGCAGGAGAGCCTGCTGTTATGGCTGTGGTGACCAGCCAAGGTTCTTCACCCCATTTCTGAGGAGGGATGGCCCTGTGGTTTAGATGGGCAGAGCTGCCTCCCCCACACACTGCTGTGGCTGGTGGGAGTTTGCTTTCTTTTGTTGTGCTGTTTCTTTTTCCCCCTTCTCATCTTCGAATGTTTGAAATGAATGCTTTCTCTTTGCCTGCGTGGTACTGGAGATTTAAACGTGTAAGACAAGGGGAATGGAGTCTTCCTTCCCCAACAGCAGGTGGTGGTGCTGGGTTGCACAGAGTGCTCGAGAAACTGCTTGCAGATGTTGCTTCGTTGTTGAATAACGAGCGGAAAATGGATGCTAAGCAAACTTTTCTCTGTTTTTTTCCTTCCTTATTGAGGGTGACTTAATGTTTACCCCTTTTCATCACGTAGCTTAACAAAGTGTGTTAAAAAATAAACCCTTCTAAAATAAATACTTGTAAGGTTAGCATAAATATAGCTCACAGAATATGTTATTAATCCTCTAAAAGTTTTGCTGTGTGTCATATTTTTCTGAAAACTGGGGAAGTAGTTTTATGTTTCTTAACTTTGGGAGTAATTTGATTACATTTTTCATTAATTTTCCAGACTAGGGTGGTTATTTGTTCTTTCTTTCTTTCTTTTTCTCACTTTTTTTCCCTTTTCTTTTTTTTTTTTGTCTTTGTTTAAATACAGTTCAATTCTGCTTTTCCCCTTGGTAATTAGAAATGCTGTGCAGTGTTGCTTATTCTTCAATGTCTATTTCATGTCATTTGCAAAACTCATCCCCTCAATATGAAACCTTTTACTAATTATTGCAGTAAAAAATCCACTTCTAAATGAGTTTTCATTGAATTGTTCTGTTTCTTTTGACTGAGGGGTGTCATTACCTTTCTCACCAGTACCATTATCTGAAATTATCACTGTAACATGAACGTTGTGAACAGCTTACATGGTACCATTTTGAAGCCAAGCCTGGAGTACCACAGTAGCCAAAACATCAATCAGAGCCTGCAGGTGAACAGCTTTATCTTTCTTCTCCTCACAGAATTTGCAGGGGAAAGCAAAAGCAGGCTTTGCTTTTTTTTGCTTTTTTTTTTTTTTTTTTTTTTATAACCACTTTGGGTAAGATTTAAACTTTTATTTTGGTTTGGGTTTTGATTTTTTTTTCCTTTGGTTTATTTTTTTTTGTCCTGTAGCAATAGTTAACTAAATATTGCTGTGGCTAAAATAACTGTCCCAGTTACAAAATTATCGTGCTTTAGTACCCTATGAAAGCATATGTGTGACTTTATTTAGATCTTTTGTATTTCCAGAAATTCCATATAGCTTGGGCAAAAGGTAGTGAGGGAAGTGTGTGCATGCCATTACCCTGACATAAACCCTTTGATGGTAAAAAAAGCATAGACAGGGAAATATCTCTGCAGTGACACATTGATCCTCAGCTTCTCTTGACCAGTATGGCACAGGATTGAGGCAAAAAGGAAACCCAGATCCCGTTGTGTAAGATTTTGACAGACTCTTCCCCCATGTTGGATTGCAAATTCCTTCTGCTATGTCTCTGTTCAGAATATGACTGCAAGTACAATAATCCAATATTTTATGTAGTTTTGGCTAACCTGTATAAAAGTGTAATGCACAAAGTAATCAGAGAAAGTGGTTTTGCTAACAGCATAAGCTAACCCCAAATTTCCCTGGGCCCAGTCATTCAAACAATTTCATTATTGCTTTGCCAGGAGGTTAAGAAAAAAGTTTGCAGAGGCTCCTGTGTAGTAGAGACATGTTTGCAATTGTTATGGGCAGGAAGGATGATGTGACTCAGGCCCTGGAGTGTCCCAGATGTGCCACAGATTTCTCACACAGACTACTTAATCTTCTGAGGCCATATGTTCAGCTGGTATAAATCAACACAGCTCCAATAAAGTTAGCTTAGCTTTCCGGATTTTCTGCAGCTGAGGTTTCTGACCCCTTGCAGATCAGTTGTCTCTGTAGAGCAGAGATATTAACACTTCCCTGCCTCGCACGCTGCAAAAGGATCAGCTCATTAAAGTTCATGTGCCTCACATGTAACAGAGTTTGTGATGCTGTAGAAATAACCTGGCAGACAAAGAAGCCTGACATCCCAAGTAGGTCTTAAAAAGATTTGTTACAGAAATAATATTCCTTTCTAATAGAGAGTTGTTGAGTAGGACTTTGTGTACAAAGAAAATAATCACCAAACCTTCTGAACTTGTCAACTGCTCATCATCCAAAGGTGGAAGCAATGGTGGTCCTGCCTAAAGTGTTGCTGAGTATGGACCACAACAGAAGCAACCCATCCTGAGCTGAAACAGGAGAATTTATCAAAAAGCAGCCCTTCTGCAAGGCTGCTTTGGCTCCTCACTTTATCCATTTGGTTTGGGTCGGGCTCCTCCAGTGTTTTATGTTGGCAAAGCTCTTTATAATAATAAGTAAAACAAAGGAAACTTGACGTATTTTTGCAGCAGTTACTGAGCAATTAAGGGCTCAATTCTTCAAAGGACTGTAAACCTGTGGGTGGTCTCATTGATTTTGGAGCTACTTGTGTGTTTAAAACTGGGCATGCGCTTGTGCATCTTGTGCAGCTGAGCCCTCCTAGAGCTGCTGCTGAGATTTCCATTTTAGAGTCACTTTACAGTCTCTAAAATTATTACTGGAACTGCCTCCTCCTCTGGGCATTGCACACACTGGCAGTTTGCCTCTGTCTTCTGACTGATTTAATGCCACAACATAAGTGTAGAATCGTGGCAATGTTTCCATTAAACCCACACCATACTGCACATTTCTCGGTACTTAAATACTGCATCGTTTCCAGACTATGAAAAGAAACATCAAGATCAACGTCCTTTAAAAAATGCTTATTTCACATCAAGCAGGACAAAGGCATGAAAATACGTATGCATTAAGTAAAACAAATGATCTGACAAACCTTCCCTCAAAAATGTTAAATGTAGCTAAACAGAATTCCGATGTGGTAAGTGTATTACAGGGCTTTAAATCAGAGCACATGGAACAGGCTGAGCTGCAAGCAAAGAGAAAACTCTGGTTACATATGTTCAGCTGGTAATGTGTGCTCTTATGCTTTCCAGTGTCCTGCTGGGGTTCTAAGAAAATATTTACAAGATGCAAATAAAATGTAAATGGCATCATGTTTCCATGAAGAAAAATGAATAAACGACATCCATGCAGCTCATCCACTTTTACATATTGCACCAATGCTGCCTTATGATCCTCAAGGACCTTTCTTTGCACAGAAAGCCAATTACCTGAAATGTACCACTTATTCCTTTCTTTTTTCTTTCAAAACAGACATTCTGTTAAAGATTATCTTCCCTTGCAATACATGCCTTCAGATTTATCTCTTTATCATCTAAACAAACCCTAGGTTCTGAGATGGCTTTCCATTTCCACAGGTGTTTCTTATCAGTTCCACATTTTCTTCTGACAACATGAAAAAAAAATTCATATGTCCTTGCTTAGTACAAGTACATTGTGTTGCCTGACCCAATGCTAAAGCTTTTGTGAATGCAGAAATGTGCTGCGTGGCTGCTGTAATATCTCTATACCCCAAGGGTCTGCTGCTGCTTTCTTTTTTACAGCGTCGAGGAGTCACATGCTTGGCAGTCAGCACAGAGGAAAATTCGATTCAGAGTCAGAGAGGAAAGAGGTGACCTATTTAAAAACAGTGAAAAAATTAGTTATTAGACATTGTACCTCATTATGTGACCAGTCCAGTTATCTGTTTCCCAAAGGCTGGGGTGTAGCTCAGTGCTCCTGTTGCTGTTTCTCCTGTGTAGAAGCACACGTTATATGAAGGCAATAAGCCAGGTCTCACAGCAGCCATGTTGGTGCTTTTCTTTCTTTAAGTGAAGCTTTTCTTTCATGCATGAATGCCTATCCTTCACCTTTGGCACCTCAAATATGCTCCTTCCATCCCATCCCCACTACCAGAAAAGAGAAAGGTCCATGCTGGTGAATTGGTGTGTTCTGGGTTCTGAGACAGCTGCTGCAGCAAAGCACTCAAGTACCACCAGTGTGAATTTAATTCATTCTGTTTTATTTTTTTCAATGTAGAGATGTAAAAACACTCACAGGGAATATGCAGGCCTTCAAATTATGTATACAGTGCATTTGTATTTCTGTCTTACATGACCTGTCATAAAAAAAAGATCTTACAGAAAATACATATTTACAAAGCAGCTGAAATTTCTTCTGCCATTTTAAATCTTTGATATATGCTTCAGGTTGTTATTAAAATACTTGTCATTTATGAACCCAGACAGAAAAAAATGCTTTGTAATAATTTTGGAGTACTATGTATAATTAGATAGGAAGCTTCTCAGGGCAAACACTGTGTTTTACTGCTGTACTGCTGATTATAATGCATGCATAGGCTTCAGTTACTTTACCTATTGAAATAAATCATCAATTTTTTTCTGCAATCAAAGGCAGAGAAAGAGTGTGCTGAATTCCTGCAGTGCTGGCAGTGTCCAGGCAGCTGTGCACTGCTGGGGCAGTGCTGGCATTAGCTGCCCCCGCATGCATCACCATTCGGACACCTCATGGATCCCCTCCTGGAGACTTGGCTGGGGAAACCTGGGCAGCTCAGCCCTCTGAAGGCTGCAGTGCCTCTGGGATTGACATGAATTTCTATCATTTTGTTGAAGGGACTTCTGGAGCAAACTGTAGGATTTTCAGAGATATTAATCAGGTTCTGGAGGGTTTGGTGAGTTTTTAATCAGAAAAAGGTCTTTTTTCATGGATGTTTGTGAAACAAAAAATCTTGCAGTGATAACAACAAGGGGAATAACAAGGGAAAAGCAGGTCAGTGTTCAGCTCAGTCGTGGGGATTGTCAGGCTTCAACACAACTAACAAGCTTTATGAGTACAGCTGGTCTCTGTACGTCTGCGCTGCCAGTCCTGCAAACAAGCCCATGTAGCTCTCCAAAAGGATGGCTCATGTGAACAAGCCACAGCACTCAGAATACAAGAAGCACATTGTTTCTATCAATTGTACTTTCTTTGTCCACATATTAGTGTAATGGTCTCAATATACTCTGAAAAACAGAGAAAAACTTTTCTACCCTCCCCAGTAAAGATGACTGTTGACAGAGCATGCTTGACCTCAATGGCTCTGTTTTGTTCTCCATTTCATGCTGATACTACTTTAAAGGTAAGATAAGAGGGGAGCATCACATCCTGGTCTGGTTTTTTCTCAGCCTCTTGGGACCGGTGAAGGACTGGTCCTACAGACCTGGACCAAAAGGTTTTGCACAGTGTGGCGATTGCCCAAGCTCCAGCTGTTCCAGCAAAGGGTGATGACACACAATGCCACACCTCTTGCTGCTTGGCAGCACCCCGGGATGCTCAGCTGTAGGGAACCCAGCTCCACTACAGCTTTGCTTCTCCAGGATGGCATGAAATACTCCACGTACTGCTGACCCTGTGGCCTCTTTCTTCATTTGTAGCATTACCAGGTGTGAACAGGAAGCTCGGATAGAGTTTCTGGCTCAATTTTTGTACAAGTGTGTTATGCAGGACCTTCTGTGTGTGCTGTCAGTCAGAAAGGAGGGAGAAGTGAGATGTTATAAAACCACTGATGTGATCCCGCAGTTTTCACACCAGTGGGGATCCACAGAATGGGCTGGAGGTCTGCACATGTGGGAACAGAGCAGAGGCAGGTTCAGATTTAGGGCAGGCAGGGGAAGAGGGGCAATGAAACACCCTATTTTATGATGACAGTTTAGCTGCTGGTGGCAACCTGTGTCTCCTGTGTGTGAAATACACGAGGAAAACTTCCATTTCATTCTGTGACAGCAGCGTCAGTCACTTAAACTGCAACTCTTCCTTTAAGTGTGTTTTGTTTGCTTGTTCCCCTTACAAAAAGCCTTATTTTCCAGAGCTTGTTTTCACATCCGTGGAAGCCAGCCGCAGACACTCAGGGGCTTCAGGAGAGGCTTGCGGCTGAATAGCCTGTACTTAGAGCGCGCTCTCTGACAGCCCAGATAAATAAGGGAAAGGTTTTGCCGTGTGAGAGGAGCTGTGAAAGCCGCCAGCTCAGCCGTGTCCGTGCCCCGAGCGAGCGAGCAGCCCCGCTCCCCCCGCGCCCTGTCGCGGAGCCAGGGGAGCCAGGCGGACCCCGGCGCTGAGCGCTCCGCTCGCAGCCGCCTCCGCCGAGGACAGCCAGGAGCCGCTCCTCGCCAGCTTACGTGGCTCTGCAAACGGAGCGTCCCGCTCGCTCTCTGATGGGGCTTTCATGTTTCTGACGAGACAAATATCCCCCTCTGCCTCGCTTGATAATTCTGCACGGGCATGTTTTTCATCCTAAAAGTAAACAATTAAAGAAAGCTAAACAAACAGAAGGGAGAGAAAGAACTCCTTCCTGTTCTCACAGATAATCCCTGCAAAATTTAAACATGCTTATCAGCCAGCTGTGCTCCATTACTATCTTTTGCTTCCATCTTCTGTCGCAGTCTGCAGCGGATGCTGGCCGTCTGGTTTGTGTCATCCACCAGTTTGCACTGACTGATTCCGATAAAGGAGCCGTGAGCTTCTTGGGAGAGTGGAGGGTGCGGGGGAGGGGGTGAGGGAGGGGGAGGAAGAAAGTTTTCAATGGAGAAATGGAATCCTGAAAAACTCATTGAGTGCTCTGTGTTTCTACCGCTCTGGCCGGTGGTGTTCCTCGGCAATTCACACTGGGATCGATGATGGGAAAATGGGATCCTGGGCAGGGATGTGTGGGGAATATGGCTCTTGTCCACACTTCTAGCAGTCTTCGGGTAGGGATTGGGTGGCAGTCACACTGAGGCCCGAAAGTGCCTGTGTGCTGAGTATTCTTGCCTGCTGCAAAAAGCAGAATAAAGCAACTCCGAAAGTGGTCTAATGCATAGCATGGTCCTGCCAGGAATGTAAGGAGGTGCAAAGGTGTGTTGCAGGCACTTTTGCCCTGCTTTATCACTGCCTGCCCCCTTGCCCCACACAGATGTGCACTGAGGCTGCTGTACCCTGTTTCCTGGAAGAGAAAGTAGTCTTTCTGGATTTTCAGAGATTAAAACGAAAGCTGATAAAATGTCATAAAAGGGTTGTGTGATCAGCTGCAGTTCCTGGCCACTCAGGACTAAGGCTTGGATGCAAGGTGGTGTAGGCAAAGTCTGTTTTGGAGGACACAGAGCCTGTTTAGTCTGACCTGCTCAGACTGGAATATAAGGGGAGGGGGTGGGATGGCAGGGGGAGCCCACCCCTTTCTGTAAACACGCCAGTGCTTTTCGGTTTCCATGTGCAAGACGGCAGCTGGAGGGGCCCCTGGCCCAGCCACATGAAGGACAGCTCCAGCCACGAAGGGGCGATGTTGAGGCTCACAACAGCACTGGCGGCACTGGCAGCAAATTTGGGGGGTTCCTGGGGAAAAACAGACAGGCCAGTTCTGAATTTCTTGAGCTGTAGGGCAGTTCACAGGCATGGTGAAGGTTTCGTGTGCATTTCAGCCCAGCATTTTAGCAAATTCAGGCCAGTTTGCAGCTTTGAACAGAAAAAAACCCCACACTCTGTTTTGCAGCTGCAGAAGTGTCTGAAGATGGAATAGGGAGGGTGTCCTTTGTTGTATTTTTCGTTGGTTTGGGGTTTTTTAAACCTAGATGACTCCCCTTGCATTTAGAATTAAACAAAACCCGATCTTGAAAGGAGATGTAGAGGGTGAATGGAGAACATGGATGTTGATCAAAAGAGGAGAAAATACATGCTTAAAACCGGGGGCTGCACAACTATGGTGTCCCAAGGACTGCCAGTGTTTCCCAGTCTGTTGTAGCATCTATTTCAATGGTCATGTGGGATTACAGGCAGCTGGGGGGCTGATGATTAGGAGCAGCCTGTCTCTAGCTCAGAGGATGCTGTGCCATAAGCACTGGGGAGAAGTCACAACATGCTGGTTCTGAGGGTCACTGGGCAGGAAGCTGTGGCAGTCCTCCCCATTTGCACATCCCCAGCATTCTCCTCTGCTGCTGGTGTCCAGGCTGGCCGTCCAGGAGTCAGGTCAAAAATTAAATGTATTGGTATTCACCTACTCTTGCAGTTAGGGTCTCAAGGCAATCTCAGAACGCTTTTAACTGGATTCAGTGTGTGGTTTTCTTTCCCTGCTGTGGCTTTGCAGATGGCTTCTTCAGAGGTACAGCTGTCCAGTTTTACCAGCACTGTAACTTCTTATATAAACATTCTTCCGTGTATTTTATAGTAGGCTTTGTAGTCACCACATGCCACAGAAACAGTGGTGACCACTTGCAACTTTCAAACAAGCTAGACTGTATTCATCATCCTTTTCTGGAAAGGCCAACAGAATGAAAAGGTCACACAAAGCCTTAAAAATGCACTGTTTTGAAGCATGCCTTACCACTGCTTTGGATAGAAAGGGATTGTTAATATACCATGTAGCAGAGACTGGAAAGAATTGTGCATGGAATGACAGAGGAAGGTTCTTGATAATTACTGCCCATGTTATAACTTCAGGAGATAAATATGATGCTTTTTTATACCCTCAAGATTGAGAAATGTTCCATGCTCTCAGCTTTTGAGGGCTTGTAAACTAACACTTTAGTCATTAGTTTGCAGCTGAACTAAAAAAAATAAAAAAATCCAACAAATTCTCCACAACATATCAAACCCCTATTTCCATCATCTGCCAGAGGAGTCAAAATACAAGCTTGTCATCTCATGCTGCATGAGAAACTCTGATCTCTTGTAACAGCTGTTAGCAGAATCTGAGGGGCGGTCATGTTTATCTAAAGGATAATTTTTGGCAGAGCTTGCTCCTAAAGTTTGGGTTCAAATAGTCCTATATCTCCAAATGACTGTTTGGTTAGGGGGAAGGACTCACAGCATGAAAGTGAGTGATTGTGATGAAAAACTAGTGAACTCGTCTCAGAGACCACTGTGAGGTAAAACTCTGGGCAGCTGGGAAGTGAAATTAGAAACCCAATGACAAAAGAACCAGCCCTGGAAGTAGCTGCCAAGAAAGAATACTTTTGGAAAGGTGTGTTGTGCCACTCTCAGGAAGGCAAGATCTCTTTGCTGGTCACCTGATGAATGTTCGGAAGGTCTGAAGATTAGAACAGGTGGGGAGAGCATTGCTGTGTTGTGCTGTAGGTGCTCCACATGGACATGTGGTCCATTTCTCTGATTCAAAGACGGTCAGAGAAAATACATCCTCATACTGCTTTTGGCCACCATCTTAGTATGAGGAAGTTTTAATGTGCTGCCTACAGACATGCAAACACCGCTTGCTCATGGTAGTCAGAGGCTGCCTGCATTTCTTGCCCTTTAAGCCCAGAATCAGTAACTTGCACTTTCTCATGTAAGGGAAATTAAGCAGAAGGTATTTGCTTATGCCTCCCTGAATAGCAGTCTCAAAAAAGGGAAATTCAAGAAAGGGAAACTGGGGAGCTGCTATTTACTTATGCCTACCCGGCTAAGAGTTTTATCTTTATCTATAAAAGGGATAAGACAGAAAAAAAGACAAGAAAGAACATAAGAAGAAGAAATGTTTCTGGGGTTGCTGAGTAGCCTGGTGGGGTGGCATGCTGAGACAGACTGAGAGGAGTCTAGAAAAGGAAAGGGTGTTATAAATGAAATCCACCATTTCCAAGACGACCTTGTTTTTGTCACAGACAAGTAGCAAACAAATACAGCCAGACCTGCAGATGAACATTTCTTGAGGGTGTGCTGGCCCCTCAAGAGCCAACAATCAGGAGCATTTTACGAATATACTTGGCTGTCTGCAGAGTTAGAGGAGGATGTTTCCTGAGGAACAGCCCTAGACATTCCTGTGGGGGAACTGAAATGCAGAGAGTTCTCCCTGCAGCACCAACGTTGCTGCTTGCCTGGGTCAAGAAGGAATCTGCCCCAAAAGGAAAGGACTTTCTGACAGGTGGCACATTAGACAGCAGGCAGAGTCAAACCTCCCTTCTGTGGCTGTTCATGGGGGCCCCAGCCTTTTAAAGGCCAGACAATGGAATGCTTTCATGCATTTGACAATCTAGAAAAAATGTATGATTTTGGTATAAGATGTCTGAACTCCAGAAATATTTAGTATGTTAGTGTGTGTCAGACTCTGTACGGAAGTGATGTAAACACAATGGGAAGTAAAGGACCAACTTTTTATTTTACGAATATACTCTTTGCGTGTATGAAATTTTTTGTGCTTAAATATTGTTTTTCCAGGATACTGAAGTCATTATATCAATTTTAAAGATTGCTCTTCTCCCCTACCCCACAAATACCGAGTATTCATAAGCTGCACCACCCTGTAAGTAGATGCTTGTTTCTTCCTCACCCAGTAAATGGATATTCCTTTCTTCCCAAAGGTTTCTCAGGATTTTTTTCATAGCTTGAAGAGAGTTGGAGAGTGTCAGACTTCCTTGTAAAAAAGCCTTCTTTATCATAGACATCTTTATACCTTTCATAGTTCAATATGTGGCTACACACTGCAAAAATAACTCTAGGGACAGAAATGCAGGATGACTTGAATGTCTTTACCATAGTCATCTGTTGGGGTCAGTGCAGCCCAGTCCAATGGGCTTGTCAAGTATTTCAGTACTGGAACAACATTTGAGCTATCATGGTAACCAACTAGTAGCTAATCCGGTGTTATAGTTGAAAGAGGGCCAGAATGTTATTTTTAATGTCATAAAGCCTGCCTGTAGTGTCTCTGTAGTTCCTATCCACCTCTGGCATCTTTTCAAAGAGCAACCAAACAGCTTTCTTAGAGCTTTTCTCTCTGCATCTCTGATGAGAACCTTCCAATTGCTCCAAGAAATGTTTTTTTCCACCATAGAACATAGAATAACATCTACAATACCTCAAGAGAAGAGAAAAATATGTCTGCCTTCCCCAGTGGCAGTTGTTTATTGTATTCAGAGCAGTCTGAAATCTCTTGAGGAAACAAAACTCAACCCAAGTGGCTTGTTGCCATTTGTTTAGACATTATCGAAGGCCTAAACCTTTCTCTCCAGCAGACCAGTTTTCCCTAGCTACCCTTTTTTTGCTAGAATTTCATCATAGGACAGACAGCAAGTGGAAATAACAGCATCCTCTGAGATGCCTGGTAAACCTTGTGTCCAAGAGGGATTGAGAGCCCTAGCTGTCTAGCTTTTTCCTAGCTGTCCTTTTTTTGCTGGAATTTCATCACAGAACAGACAGCAAGTGGAAATGACAACATCCTCCAAGGTGTCTGGTAAACCTCATGTCCAAGAGGGATTGAGAGCACTCCTGAACACAATTCTTGGAGGGCCCAGACCAAATAGCTGTCCCTGACCTCTAGGGTACATTGTGCTTCACAGAATCACAGAATGGGTCGGGTTGGAAGGGACAACAGTGGGTCATCTCATCCAACCTCCCTGTACCTCAGAGCCAGAGCTTTTCATATCAGCGCAGCAAGGGGAAAGTTAGATCTGGTGGACGATAGGACCTTGTCCCAGCATGCTGACAGAGCATTGTCTAGACATCTATTTAGACCTTGACTTTGGAAAGTGCTCACTGGATCTGCCAGCGTGGGCTAACCACTGCCTGTCTGGGAAGAACTTGGCATGTTTTTAGGAAGGAGCTGGATTATTCTTATTTAGACATGTCTCATATATGGGAGGCAGCAGAATAGCACAGCGTGGCCTAATTGCTTACATCTGGATCCCGGCTGAAAATGTACTGTGGTGTGTGCATGCAGTTTCAGTGGAAGAGGCGTGATTTATCGAGCTGTTCTTGGAAGCAGTAGAAGGTTCCTAAGTACAAAGCAGACAATATTCCAAGTAGTAACTACAGCCCAGAGCTCCTCTCCACCCTTTTGTTCCATGCACATTAGCACACGTACACACACGCATAACTGGAGTGCCAGAGGAGCAATGCTTTCAGAGCTGTTTTGTTAAAATAAAAGGAACAAAGGAAGCCCCTGTGTAAAGCCTATGGTAGCCACAGATACTGTTTACTCCTCAGAGCCATGTAATTCTGATTCCTGACATTTGAATGGAATGGAAATAAACCACATCACGGTTGCTGTTTCTACTGCAGTAATAATTGTGGTGATTACCTCTAGCACATTATTCTCTACCAGGCTGGCTCTGTGGAAGCAGCCACAGAGGGAGGCAGAGGCTTCGTGCCGCGCTGGTGTCGCGGTGCTGCATGCCATGCGCAGCCCTCGTGCGCAGTGCTGCCTCACACAAACAGAGAGGCTTGTCAAGTGGAGGGCAAAGTGCTGCTCTGTGCAACTTGTGCATGAAATCCTGCACATTTTGTTTGTTTGCCTGGGGACTGGAGGGGGGATGGACATCTACCAGAGATACCTGGTTTGTGTATGAACATATGTGTTAATGACTGTAACTTGAGTGTGAGCTAACTTTGAAGGTTGTCTTTGGAAAGAGGTGACTCTCTGTCACCACAGTTTCCATGTATGAATGAATGTTCCCCCCTTTCTCCCTGCCCATGGCCCTGTTATGTAATCTTTTCATTGGGATTAATTCAGTAAATGTGTTTAGGTACATACCAGACCCACTCCTAGGTAAAATCTTAAATTAATGGTCTCAATTTTGAGAACATTGATTCTCATTGTCTATTTTAAACATAAGGAAGGAGAACAAATTAGAAAACTGAGAAGGAAGATAGCAATTAAACTGAGACATATAATAATTCCAGAAATGGTTTCAAAATGAATTTATAAAGATATTGTATTTTTTTTCTTCTCTGGTGCTTGCCACAGTAATCAAAATCAGTCCCATCCACACAGTCAGCCCCTCATTCTGGAATCCAGTTTGTTTAACAATCTTAAACTACACAATCCTTCCCTACCCCTGACTTCTCCCATCTTGTCTTTCTCCACCCATAATTTTCTCTGCTCATGCATCTCCCTATTAGTGATTGACCAGCTGCCAGATTTCACTTCTGCCAGGTTTCACTTCTTCCTCTAAGAACCTGGGAGGGAATTTTTGCATATAAATTCTACATAAGATCATAATTACATCAAGCGTGCATCTAGCTTGGTTTACTTCTCTATGTTTCCTACTGAAAAATCCTTCCAAAAATCTTTCAACTCTACCACACACAAAACCAGGCTTTTATTTAATTTTATTTGGAATTATTTCTATATAGAAATCAACACATCTTCTGGATGTTTGGGTATTTTTAATAACTGACCTTATTGCTTTCTGAGTTTTTTTAACTTCTTGTTTGCCAGTAGCATCTAGCTGGACTGTATAGTAGGGAGATACTTATTTTATTGTGAGCTCTTGAACTGAAATAGAAAGCCATTGACTTGGGTTGCTATGTAAGGGACTCTTTCGTGTAGAATTTACATATTTTTGGAAAAAAATATAAAAATGCAGTTCAATAATTTTATCTTTTTAACTCTTCAGAGCATGATATTTACACTGCAAGCTTGTATCTAGGGATGAAAGAAACGATGTTAGTTGCAATTTAAAAGCTCTCTAACCTGCTCTTAACAGTATTGCACCCTTGATCTTCCTGTGGGAGCAGGGAGTGAAGAGAGGGAGCTCACTGCTTGCTCGTGGCTGGACAGAAGTATGTGTGACTCCTGGGACCACCGTACTGACAGGTCTAGTGTCCTGCCATGGATCAGGAGAGGGCACCTGGCCTTGAACACTGCCAGGGCTGGGTTGTCCACAATGTCCCTGGGCAACCTGTTCCAGTATCTTATCACCCTCAGAGTAAAGAATTTTTTCCAAATATGTAGCCTAAATTTCCCCTCTTTCTGTTTGTGCCCATTACTCCTTCTCCCATCACTACAATTCCTGATGAGAGTCCCTCTCCAGCTTCCCTCTAGGCCCCCTTCAGACACTGGAATATTTCCATGAGGTGCTCACTCAACCTTCTCTTCTCCAGGTGGGACAGCCCCAACTTTCTCAGCCTGTCATCACAGGGGAGGTGCTCCAGCTCTCTGATGACCTTCATGGCCCTCCTCTGGACTTGCTCCAAAATTCCATGTCCTTCTTACCTCGGGGGCACCAGAACTGCAGGCAGGACTCTAGGTTCCTCTAGCAGATCCAGGTATTATAGGAGATCCATTGATTCTTTTTTCATTTTCCTTTGGACCATCAGTTTTATTCAGTTTAGGCCAAACTAAAACCTCATAAGTAACACTTCTGACATGTAGTTACATGTAATTAAAGATGCAAATGCTATGGAAATAGTAGTTTTCAGTGTTTATAGGGTCTCAAGGGTCCTGGATCCTTAAGAAGCACCAAAGAGAATGTTAATCACCCTATTTTTTGGCAATATAACACTTTTCCAGCTAGAGGCATTCTTGGCACTTATGTGACAGCTATCATCCAAGGGAAGAAACTCTGCCTCTGACCAGAATAGTTACTGTATGCAGTGCTCCCAGATGTTGTTTACTTCAAATGGGGCTTCCTTGTGAATGTGTCCCATTTGGCAATAGGTAGAGCAGCAGAGGTGATTCCATGTGACACCACGAACCTAGTAACAGAAAATAAAGGAGACTCCACAGCATAAACTGTGTACTGAGTTCTGGCTAAATGTTCCCTTTTTTTTAAATTATATTTTGTTTTATTTTTGAAATGATCTTTTGTTTGTCTTTGGAGACTTCACACAGAAAACAAATACTGTAGTATTTGGTTAGTTCCTAGGACAGGATTTTTGCAGTATGCACTGGAGACACTGAGCAGAGACAGAAAATCAAGGCTGTTAGGCTAGAAATCACCTTATCCCTTGCCTGACAAAAATTAAATCAAATTAGGAACTTTGAAAGCTTGTTTCACTACAGTCACTCACAGAAAACATTTTACAGTGTGTCGTCTGAATGCTACTCTTGGACAGCAACACAAAGTATTGATGAGCTAAGTGTGATCAACATATCTAAAAGAAACAAAATCTTTTAATCTGTGAGTACACTTTTATCTACTGTTGCTAAATGTTGCACAGACTTTAATTGTTCTTGTCCACTTATGTGAAAAAGCAAAGCAAACCAAAAAGCCCTTCTTCCATCCAGTGTTATAAGATTGAAAGCATTTGTTTCTTGGAGTGGAATGATTTTCCATTCTTATACACTTCCAAATATCACATTCCACAAATTTGAGAACACCAAAATTGAATTACTGATATTTATTCAACAAGCCACAAAAATGCTCAGACCTTTCAACCATTAGTATTGCAATCAGTGTGGCTCCTATCTGAGTGCTGATGGTGAAAATGATGACTTATTTTAAAAATAAAAAGTAACATTCCAGACACTCCCATCTTGGTAGAAAATAAAAAGAATTGCTTGCTTCAGTAAAAGCTTCAGTTAAAAATAAGTCTTCCCTTTCTGACCATTAATGGCAATTGAAAGGCTCCTACTATCTTGACAGTGGTTGGTTTTGTTATTTAGTTTTTTTAAACTTGTTTCAGTTATTGTTACTATTATTATTATTATTATTATTATTATTATTGCTATTATTAAAATTATTGCTTAATTGGTGAAATCTTCTGGGAAGTGAATTTGAAAAAAAGAGGAATATAGTGCCATGCTTTTCAGCTGGATGGCATTTCTAATAAAAGCAATGTGAAAGAAAGAAACAGGGAGAGATTTATCCTAAAATTGCCTGTGGTTGTGGGGTGGGGGTCGTTATAGTATTTGGCAGGTATGTGGTAAAACAGGCTTGCCCAATCAGACAGAGCAAGGTCTTGAACTGTGGCTTTAAACACCCAATTACACCCAATCCCACCATCAAGCCTTGGCCTCTAGTTGTCCAATGCAATTAATGTTTAGTTGCTGATATAAAGTAGATCCACGCCAAAGAGAGAGAAAACTGCTTCAATACCATATCTACAGCCTAACAAACCAAGCCATAGTGTGCACAGAGAGTGAATGAATCCAGGAGCACAGGAGGAGTGGTGAGAACCAATCGTCTCCTGAGGTTTCTATCTGCTCTTATTAAAAATACTCTTTTTGTTTCCAAATAGGTAGAGATGGTGCATATATTAGTGGTGAGAAGGCTGATGCAAGGTTTAAAAAAAAAGGAAACAGTCAGAAACTTTAAATTATACTTTGTGGATATAAATTATTAATCACCAAAGGATAATGTGGAGAGAAAGTACCTGACTTTTGAGTAGGTTCAAGCATAGACAAGATAAAATAGCTAAGTGTTTATGTAAAGCTCTATATGCTCCCTGGTACTTTTCCAGTATATAAGCCTTTCAGACAATGTTACCTGAGCAGTTGTGCTCATTTTTCCTGCTTAGGTGCAGAGGCACTTCTGCACAGCATGTCCCAGCTCCTGTTTGGTGCTCAACACTCTTCTGTCCAATGCAGATAAAAAAAGGAAGAAAATTATGAACAAGATGAATTTAATTTCTTCTGCAGCAAATATGATGTTCCAATTTTCAGCATTCCTTACAAGAGTTGTAGGCCTCTCTAGCCTTATTTTGCTTAAGTATAATATTGGGCACTTATGGACTGAGAAACATTAATTTAATTTTTCAACACCTCTGCCCATCCATCTACTTTCTCCTATGATAACCACCTTAGGACAGAGTTGCACAAGGGACTATGTTATTGGCTGTGTGAAGCATCCTCTAAAAAGGGACTGTAGGCTGTTGTGCAGCTGTTTCAGTGTTTCTTTCTTGGGTATTTTATGAAATCAATTAAAGGGCTGGGACAAAACAAAAAGATCACACAAAAATTAGTAAAAAACTAAGGACAGAAAAAATATCAGAGAAAAATTATTAAATTACATCATTTCTGCAAGCAGGCACACGAAGAAGGATCAGAACATACTTAGGCTTTTTCTTAGACTTTAACTAAGGACTCAAAAAGACTGTAAAATTTATTGTAGCACTGGTGGTTCCTTGGTTGCTGATACTGAGGTCTGGAGCAAAAGGCTTCTCATGAAAGGAAGGAGTGGATGGATAAAGAGAAAGGATTTATGCTCTTCTATTTCTGTGTTCTCTCTTCTGAGTTTTTTTAAGGAAAATTCCTTTTTGTATTGAAAAAAATCTATCTTCCGTGTTTAAAAGTCCTTCTATTAGTACTGAGGTCTCATTTAATGAAAATGACACAGACCTACCTCACTGTCTGGCAAACAATAATAGCAACATCAGTAATAGCAGCAACAAAAATATAAAAGTCTCATGCTCAATATCTTCCTCTATCGTTTCAAGTCTTTTGAAAACGAAAACATAGATTTTTTTTTCTGATTGTAAATGTACCAAAGTTATTTTATTTTCATCACCTACATAGTTGTACATATTTGAGAAATGAAAACAAGAAAAAGCAACTGTAAAAATAATGGAAAGTTGGGAGTTAGTTTTCATAGTTACCTCTTTTTCACGTCTCTGAAAACCACAAAAGGATTCTTTGATCCCAGTTGGTCTAATGAAGTGATAAATTAGGTCGTCATTACCCATTCCTCTGGCAGTTCTTTGGGCAAATGGAAAACACCTATAAAGCCAAATATTTTGGTCTGTAAGAATAAAGGCTTTTATTCTAGCTAGGAATAAAAGATAGGTGCAACATTCTAAAGGTAGGGATTTTTTCAAATTTTATTTTCTCTAATTTGTGGCCACTGCTGTTCTCAGTTCATTTTTGTTGTCAGTTCAAAACATCATTTGGGTTCTTTATGATGCTTAATTCAACAATGATCCACTGACCCACACAGGAATGTCTCACAACACTAGTGACTAACCAGTGATATTTAAGTAAGCATAATATAAGTGTGTTTGAAGGACTCTGTTCTGCTTTGGCATCTCTACCACTGTTTGGAACATATTTCAGTTATTTTTATGACATTTTTATCTGATATTCTGTAAATAGCCCTTGGAGAATTACTTTTTAGGGGAGACATAACATATAAAAATATACCAATACAAGAAAATACTTCAGACTATTTTAAATAACCATTTATGCAGATATTGCAGTGAGTGAGTTTTTTCTCTTTATTTTCCTAAATCTTGTGTATTTTTGTGTTTTAAGTAGATGCACAAAGAACAGCTGGATAGCTTCAGAAGCCCAGTCTTGATACAAACATCTAAAGTCTTTCGACTACCCAAACTTTACCCTCAAATCTTTTGATAGGGCCTCTGTATTTTCAAAGTACAATGCAGTTTTTTTATTCTCGCTCAGCCATAGTCACCTTTCCAGTGAGTTCTTATCATCCATTACTTTACACTTTGGAAGCTTGCTTACCATATTGAAGTTAATGAAAATTATTCTTTAGAATGTGTTTTTGGTGGAAACAGTACAGACAAAACACCTAGTTAGGACTATAATAATTTTCCTTTTAAAGGGATGCAAACTCTTACATTGTTTTCTTTCCTGCTCTTAGACCAAAAACTATGGAAAAGCTCTGCCTATGCTGAATTTTGAATGGTGCACTATTATCTGAATTACTGTTGTTTTCATATCAGCCATTCTTGCTGTGTTTTGATTATGAGACTTCTGATGGCAAGCAGGGAGGCCATCTCCAAGCCCTCACACTATTCCATGGTGCAAGGGACTGTTTGAGGATGACCTCCTTGTGGCTTCAGCTCCTCAGGTTTGTGATGTAGATTCAAAGGTGAAAACTGTCACACAAAGTCACATTGCTGCCATAACCTCAGCAGGCCTCTAACAGGCTACTGGAGCATGCAGTCAAATGCTTGAAGCAGAGCAACCTCGCTTAAGCTGTCATTTAAGGAAGGAAAATTAAAGCTATGTTTGCACCAAGTTCAAGTGAGATTTCTGGAAAAATGTCCTTGTAAACTTGTAAATTTGTCCTTATAAAATTGCAGATTCTTCCCACCTGCTTTTGCTTTCAGTCCTGTTTAAACCCTAAGGTCAATTATCTGAAAATCTGGGGAAACTTCTGAGTCAGAAGTTGATTGGTTTCCAAAAAGAGAAGAAATCCAAATGGGAAAAAGAACAGATAAGGCAAACTGTTAATGCTGACAAATAGGTTGGCTTTTTTAATGTAGCCTGTCAAGTTAACACAAGGAAGTTGTGAAGTAATAAGAACATAAATTGTTGGTCATAGTACAACCTCACATTTATTTAAAATTGATGGAAAGTTTCACAATAAGCACATTTTGTCCACATTTTTATCTGCAATGCAAGAATGCTTGGGCCATTTTGTGTTCTTCTGAATAAAGGGAGTAAAGGGTCCTTCTCTCAGCTTTTCTCTAGGTTTTGTTTTAAAGAAATAATCCACGTAGACATTATGTATGTATAATGTGAAAGTTCTGGATGAAATATTTTGATCATCCACTTTCGAAATAAAACACTGAAGAAAAAAAGACAGGTATGAAGGCAGGGAATTTACCAGAATACACCTTAATGAAAATTTGGAATGAAAGGATAATACTCTTCCTCTTCGGTGCGATAATCGAACATTGGGTTTAAAGTGTTAGAGTCAGCTTGTGTTCTGGTTCATACCAAAATCCATAGATTTAGCTCATAGATGCCAGGTGACTGTAGGCTCATAGAGCAAACCATGGCCCATTTCAACAGATTCAGTCTCTAAAGCCAGTGCTGCCTCGGAATATTTTCTGTAGTGGCAGAAACTACAGAATGAAATGTAAAATGTGTGGAGAAGAAATGAAGACTGATAGGGATTTTGGGATATTTGTGATGCAGAAGAATATCACTAGTTCATTAGCTGTCTTATATTCCTTCCTTTGGAAGCTAGCAATACAGGAGTAGGGAGAAAATGGTGTATATGTGAAAACAAAAAAAAAAAGCTGGAATAGCAAAGACTCTTTTTAGCAGAATCAAGAAGCCCTTCTGTTTCACTGCAGAAGAGGACATCAGGGTAAGGAATAGAGCCCACATGATCTTCCCTGCTTACCCTCCAGACCCAGTTTGTAGAGGACAAGAAACCACCGTAGACACCAATGTTTTATTCATCTGTACCTGGAATTTCAGTTCCAAGCAAGTAAAATACCTTTCTCTATCATCAGGATCTGATTTTCTGTCTCCTGCATTAATGGCAAAGATAACATCAGTTTCAGGGGGAAAAAAGTCAGTCACAGGCCCTCAGTAGTCAGGTTGTCAGACCACCCCCGTGCTTAGGTCAGCTGAAGTCTCAGTTATGTCTTTAATAACAACAGATGTAACATGATCTTGTGGGAGGAAAACCTAAGCAGAAGCACCAATCCAATATTGTTGTAGGAACTGTAATACCCCTGATGAATTTCGTTCTCTACTTTTTTTCTGGATTTGAGGCAATAAATTAAAAAGTCACCAACGGTGTTTTTTTCAGATTACCTGTGGTATTTTGTGCAAATAGCTTGCAAACTGGTGACTTGTCAAAGGCCAAGAATCTATTTTTTTTAGAGTTAGCCAGACTTCCCTTGAAATATTTTCTTTCTTGCTCTTATGCTGATCTACACTTACCAGCAGAGGTGCTAAATTCTGGAGGGACCCTGCTGGTTTATTCCTGAGCTCTGTTTATTGGGGAGAAATAAATGCTGCTGGGACATAAGTATTATCTCAAAAAAGAGGAACACCAAATCCAGAACAGCTAATGAAAACATCAAAAATGTCATGAGGCAAAAAATAATATTCTAGAAATTGGAAATCCCATCAGATGAAGTCAGCAAAATGGAATGTATGTCATGAGACATAGGATGTCTGATGAAAATACACAGGGTTTAAGAAAGTTATTGAAGACACTGAACCTAAATATTTCAGTCTCTGAATCAGGAAGTCTAAGAAAGAATAGTCAGCTGTGTTGGAGCCTCAGGAATCTTAAAAAGCATTTAAGGAGGGGGACAAATTTATGCAGGTGATAGGTGGCTTTTAAACATCTGTTTTTGCCAGTAATAATTTAGTTGAGATGTTGCATGAGACATACTATTTTAAGGGAATGAACATGAGATCAATGAGAAGAAGAATGATGGAAAACAATTAGCAAATTCAGGAAAAAAAAGAGTGATATACAATTAGAAATTTTAAAACAACTCAACAGTGGATTTCCTGAGTTACAGACAATAACAATACAAGCTTTGTAATATCGGCTGCTACATTAGGAAATTGGATTGTAGCATATCATTTATTTACATTTCAAGTCCTAAAGGATAATATTTTAAGAGAAAAATGTAATTCTTCATTAGAAACTTGAAAAAAGGTTGAAAAATAGGAGCTAAAAATAACATTATAATACAGTCATATAATTTTTAATTATAATTTTCATTTCCATTTTAATGTCTAAACATTAGCCAGTCCTGTATTGAATTTGTTACTGAAACTCCTAGGAATTTTATCTCTTAGTCTGTCTGATTCCACATATTTTTTTCTTTTTCATTCTTTTTCGCATGTCTGAGTATCTTCAATGCAGGAGAAAAAAAGAAAAGCTGAAGAAATGAATGGGCAGAGCATATCATTAAAGAGATTACATCTGTTTCTGGACATATCTCATGGAAATCTGGATTAACCTTCAGCAAATGAGAGTGGAAACTTTAATTTTGTTCCAAGACTAATGAAAATGTTCTGGATAGAAATGTGTATCATTTAGCAGCACAGCCTCCTTCTTACTCACATTGTCTGTGTATTGCATTACTCCCCAGGGAACTCACTCCTTCACATTTTTCTCCATCAAAGCCAGGTTACTGCTATGCCACGTAAATTGAGGCAGTATTGGAAGCGAAAGAGCTGATGGCTCACGGTTCTATGAACTGTGCTGGTGAGTTCAGAAGTGGTGGGGTTGCTGTGTTTCTCAGTTCTGTCTGTTCAGCAAAGGGAATTTCAGGGAGCAGCTCTGAGGTGGCTGCTGGCTGTGGTGTCTGGAGCCATGGAGCCCAGCTGTGCGTGCTGCTGTGCTCTCACCTCCCAGCCCAGTGCCTCCTCCAAGCCAGCTTTCGGGGCATCCCAGCGGCATTGCACACAGGCTGTGGGGTCGGCTGTGTGGGCAGGCTCAGGGGTGAGCTGTAGGATGTCTCCCCAAAGCTGTGAGTGCTCATAGCAGCACTTTGCAGAGGGTCCTCTGGTGAATGCTGGACTGTTGCCTTTTGTGAGACTTCATCCTTCTCCTTCTCTGTTTCGTGTTATTCCTTTACATGGTGCTTTTCCTGAAAAGTGCCATGTTATAAACTTCCCTGTTCAGCAAACGCCAGCCTGGCTCAGCACTCTCGGACTTGCTGAGACAGCCTTTGCTCTTTTTGCCATCAGATACTTTGGGCATGGTGGAGGAAGCCTGGTTGGTTTTTTTCCCCTTTCATTTTTCTTCTTTTTTTTTTTTTCTTTTGTACAGGGCTATAATTTTCTTCTTCCAATTAACTTCACTGTCAGAATTCTGTCCCTAGTGTGATACTTTAACTTTTCACTAATGAAATTAGACAGTCAGGATCTCAGCAGTGGGGAAAGCCTCAAAACTGATGAGAGGAGACCCCATGCCCACAGCTATTTTTTTTCTCCTGGTGTCTTCTGATGTACAATGTAAAGCAGTTTGTAGGGACTCCTCACACAAGGAGAGGGAAAATGAATAGGAAAGACACTTTAGTTAAAATGTTAAAAATCTGGGAAAAAAATTATTAGATGTAAATTTTACTAAGTAGAAGAAGAAATTTATTTTAAATTTTTTCCCTCCTTCCACTTGGAAACTTATTGAAGGTGAACAGTATGGTCCAAGACCCTTTCAGTGGCAACACTACTGCCCTGCTCTGTAACTTTCTTCCATTTCTTCAGGCAGTTTGACCATCTGGGCCTTTGGGAGCTTTCTAGGAGGCTCACACAAGGATTTCTGATGCCAAGAACCACTTGGTCTGATACATATTTTCAAAGCTAGAAGAGATAGCACCTTTCTCCCAGCTGCCTCACTTCTGCTGCTTTTAGTGCCTGGCAGCCAATCTTGCCAATCTGATCCTGGTCCAGCTCAAGAGAGAACAGATATCACATATCCCTATTTTAGCCTGGGGAAAAGGAAGAGAAATAGTCACAGCAGGAAAGTGCTTTGATAACAGTTTGACAGGAGTCAATAAGGGACATCAATGCAAAGCATCTGGACAAACATTGAGCTGCTTAATGCGGTGAAAAAAAGTGTTTGCCATTATTTTACCTGCTTATTTAAAGATAGTAATCCTATTTTATCCTTGTACTTTTCTCTACCTTTTGATCCCGAGAATCTAAGTAGTATATTATAAAACTACGAGCTCTCTAAATGCACAATATAACTTTAGTTTCTAGAGCAGCTCTGTAGATTGTGGTTAGATATCACATGTTCCAGTCCCAACCCCAAAGTATTATAAAATACTTTATTATAATAAATATTTTATGGCACTGTGTAAAGCAAATTACTGTGTATGCTGTTCCACCAAACTCTCTTTCATCTGCCCAGTGCAACCTTCTCAGACTTACTGTGCAGTTTCTAATACCAAGGCAATGAGATTATTTAATTCCTTCACAACTTAAATGCTGTCCTGTGTTTATCACAATGTCAGACAAGTGCCCAGGAAAAGAAAATAGTTGACATATAATGGACAAGAAAGATGTTCACAGGAGGAAAACACCAGTTTGCTGGGTTTGAGATTCAGGAATTTGGTCTTCTCAGGAGAAGGAAACTTCACAGGAAACTCAAACCAGTGCTGTATGGGCAGAGCCAGTGGAACAACAGCAATGCTTTCGGAATTTCCAACCCCATGGAATTTACAGAATTATACTGAAGAAGTACTTGCATGGAACCTTAAGCTGAAGCTCTCTAGTGTCTCAGGCAAGCTGTTAGGAGCCAGGTTGGGATAGTTGTTAATAAACTCTCAGACAACTCTGAGTCTGGTGAGGTGTAGACAAGTACAAACATATAGCTGCTCCTTCCTACCCTTGGCATCCCATCCACTGTTGGATTAGACACAGATAGGATTAAATATATAAGGAGTTATGACAGAAGAAGTCAAAGGGTGAAGAAAGTTCCTATTGGATATGAAAAATAGCAGAGAGACCTGGATGACATCTGCCTCAAACTTTCAAACTTTCTTTTCCAGATTTCATAAATATTGAAATACTCTGTGGTCTCTATTATTAACAAAATATACCCAGAGGCCTTTCTTAAAAGCCTGTTAAACCCCCCTACCCCATGGAATTGCCAATATTTGTGGTCAAAAAACATAACAGACTGCAACAAGGAGAAAAAAAAAACAAAAAATGCAGGCATAAAGTCCATGCTACCTTCTGGGCTTCTTGTTTTCATAGTTATCCTTAGTGATAATTCGTCTTGGTATTTTTCTTCAACATGTCCAAAACCTACTTTAAGAAACAAGATACAATTATTAGATCATGCCTCAAGAGAACTTGCATATGAAACTTGAAGAACTGAGCTTTCCAGGAATCATCAAGTGTTAAAAGTTTAGATTAATATCATGAAAGCTGGAAATTCTTGAAAACTGTGATGATCATTTCAGATCCTACTTTTAGGGATCCCAAATGGAATTTTTGCAAGGAGGGCATGAGGGGACCCATTAGAATATGAGCTGATTTATCAAATGATTAATCCCAGTCATATGAAAAGTGGCATTAACTTTCTTTGCCCTAATATAGCTGTCAGAAAACCTCTTTGACAAACAAGATATTTTTCCTGGTCAGAAAATATCTGTTTGCTGTCACCAAGTCTTTCCACGGGAATGTGCTATTTAAACAAAAATTATTGAGAAAGCCTTTTTATGTTCAGGATAGAATTGCTGATTAAGTGTGAAGGAGGAAAGCAGGGAGTGCTCCCACACGCCCCCAGTTGCCTGCTGGTTAGAGCACACATTGCACTGCAAGTCCCAAGTGATCCTTGAATTTGAGCTTGTCAAATGAGGGGTGACAGCCTCGGCTACAGAAACTGACTATTTTGGGATGTAGTGATTTCTCCTATTGCTCTTTAGCATAAGGATAAACTTCATGATGTCTTTAAGACCATTATTAAACCTCAAGAAATGCAGTTCCACTCAGTTGTATTTCTGAGCTTGCAAATTTCAAAATACAAAAAGTTGACCAACTCGAGTGTCAACATTTCCAACATGTAATTTTCATGGAAACAGATGGAAAGTCCAAATCCCAGTGTGTTGCCATTAATGACAACAATCAAAGGCTGCGATATCTATAAAGTTTAGATGTTTAAGGATATTTTAAAAATTTCTTAAGATAAAGCAAAGCCCGATACCAAAGCAGTTTTCAGGATTCTGGAAGAGTTTTTGACAGAAGAATCTATCTTCATTAAAGGAGAGTACCATAAAGCACAGGTTTGAGATAGGGCTTAAATAATGTATACTAACATTCTGGAAAATTTTAAGATGAAACATACTATGGACTTTTGCTTTCTGAAGACAGACAAGTATAAACTACCTTCACAGAGAAATGTTTCTGAAGCAGTAGCCTCACACCGCTAAGTAAAAATACTCATTCAGATACTGTCCTTAACCTAACTATACTGTACACCCTATATTAAATAAATATATATAATGTGTTTATGTAAAGGATGGAAATCCTGGACGGGTGAGTTGTATAATTACTTCCTTCCATTTATAAATTGGTGAAGGCCTAGTTCTAGCCACTGAGTGAGTACAGCATGTGGAAGAAACACATGGGAGGGAGACCTGGATGCAAGGTATTGATGTTAGAATAGTGACTGTTCCTCAGAGCTTAACACTGCCATGCTGGGTGGGATGGCATGATGGTGGAAAGGAGAGATTTTAAAGGGTTTCCAGTACTTCAGAGATGTGGTTTATGGATCTTAGATATCCAACCTCAGCTATCCTTCTTGGCTTCTTCTGTGGCCTGTGGAAAGAAATTGTATAGCAACATGGTCATCTTAATTCAGGTCTGTATGATTAACAGGCTGAATCACTTCCTATAACAGCCTAACCCTCTCCATGCACTAGAAAGGTTGCACGCATATCTGATTACTTTGGATGCTTCACTCATAGGTAAAGGAAGTTAGATGAAATGAAAGTTCTTTCCCCTCAGCACTGTAACTTACAATGGTGTAACTTGTGAACAAAGTCTCTCAATCTTTGTGAAAAGCAATAATGCATAAGACAAAATTTTCAAAGTCCCCACATGAAGTTTCTTGTTCTGTTTTGGGGTGACTCAGGTATTAAAAAGGAATGAATACAAGAATGAATGAAATCTCATTCAGAACAGTGGATTTTTGCTGGGAGAGTTCCCCAGTTTTCACTGTCTGTGATAGAAGTCAGATTTTTCTCTGTCCTTGTGAAATGGTGTCCCATTTTGATTAATAGAGAAGCATTTTTTTACTAATTGTTTCCCTCTGGTTTAAATGAGATGGACTGGCTGTTAATAAGCAGCACATCACAACCTTTCAAAGAATGAACTTTATTGAATTTTCTGGATATTTTATCCTGGTTACTAAGTGACCATTACTAAAATTCTACACAAGTAAAAAGAGGGGTTATATGGCATTTCCTTGGATTTCTACATATGTCTTTATGGAGTAAAATGACCCTAGATCTTGGATTGACAGCTGTTCTTTTACAGTACAGTAATAATATTCTAATGAACTTTCAATTTCCAATGCCTTGCCTTGCCTTGCCTTGCCTTCCCTCTTTATTTTAATAAGTATGTGAAAACTATGTGAACTTTTGTCTGGCAGTTTTAGGGACATTTTGCCTTCCAACACTCACAGAGCATGGGAGTTAAAAAATCAGAGCCCTACATGTGTACAAAGGATTGCACTGCAAGCAATACTACTGTTGTGAGAGGAAATGCACCTTTTTATCTTAAAGGTCATAGGAGGTACTGTGTCAAATAAATCACTAAGTGTTGTGTATCTCTGGTTATTACATATATCCTCCTGGAGAGGCAAAATTTGAGACCTCTGGTGTTTTGCTTGGGGGATTCACAGTGCTGGGGCCCAACTGCACGCTAAAATTGGATGGTTTAAAGTCAATTCCTCCTTGACATACCTTTCAAGTCTGAACAGATTGGAAGCCCTCAGGGTTCTGAATGCGACCTTCTCTGGAAGCAGTTTATGAGATTAACTCTCAAAGCACAGCTGGTCTCTGTCTCCTGTTATGCTGCACATTAGTGATGCCATCAAACTCTACTTGGAAAAGCACAAAAATCTGCAAGTCTAAACTCAAATGTGACTGAGTAAGACTTGCCCCAAATTCTTTATGTTTCCTTTCTCTTTGTTCAGAGTTCTTCATAGAAACTGCTCCCAGAAAGAATTCCATGGGTTAATAGAATTGTAAATTGTTTTGCTGAGCTCCTTATAACTCTGGAGAGACTTCAGGTTTTCTCTTATGCACAGTGAGCCTGTCAGTTTCATGGTAAGGAAAAGAAGCCCATTTCCCCCCTCAAAATTGTACAGAGAGATCTGCTTCATAACACTGGCAGTAGTAGGTGAACAGTTGTTAGGAAATAGGATTCAGCAACCAAAGAAATGTGAAGTAGAAGCTTCCTTCTTGCTCACATCCTGTGATTAACTGCCAAGATCAATCCATGGAGCTTTATTTTAAACTGAATTTATTCAAAAGTCCACTACATAAACAGCATGGAAAGAATGAAGACTCAGACTTTATTAGTTACATCACAGTTCCTGTTTGGCATTTACAGAGGGAGTCTGTGGCTGTCAGGACCAGAATAAGAAGAAAATTGAGTACCACAGTTGGCCAGTGTCTGAACAAAAATGGAGTGAATTAGAACCAAGAATTTGTCAAGACTCCTCCCTCTCAGTCATGGTTTTGAAAATGGAAGTTCCTGTGTGGTGGTTGCTGTCCCATGTCATCTTGTTACCTGCTCTGGGGTAGAGCTGCCCTGAACGTTGTGCTCCTGCTGGGGCAGCAGCTGGTGCAAACACTAAAGTAGGCACAGTGAAACTACATGTTATTTATTCCCCTGTTACACTTTAATACCATAAAATTTCCTTGTTCTTTTGCTTATTTGCTAGTTTGTTTGTATCTGAATATGAGATTACATGACATCAAGGATCATCACTCAAAAGACCCACTTTATGAGAGTCTTCAGGCCAATAGTTTTAATCCTGAAAAGACCACACTTTATTGAAGGGTGACAGCTATCCTGGAAATGACAGCAGAGGAGTAGATAAGAAACAAAACTTGGACAGAAGATTGTATAATGTTGTTGTTTTGTAGAACAACTGGGGTTTCCAAATGTAAAAAAAAATCAAGTTCCTCTCTGGATTTTTTATCCAGTTCATTCCTAGTACTAAAAGAAAGCCTCTGTGGCTTATTTTAAAAGCTTCTTTTTTTTTTCCTTTTATGTAATTTAAAGTATAATGACTTCGTGGCATTGATGGAAGCATCATGCATCTGTTACTCTGTTTTTAGAGCAAGCTGTCTTCTGTCTCACTGAGGCTAAAGGGTATGGATTAAATTTCTTGGAATTTCTAAAACTCAAAAAGGATACCTTCTGATCTGCAGTGGAAACTTTATTGGAAAAAAATTGCTAATAAATCACACTTATAAAGTGGGTGGAGTAGAGGATCTGCCTCAGCCCTATCCCATTCAAAGTCTCAAATAGAAATTTGTTTTGCTCAAGTCCCTGGAAAATCAGGTGGCTCCTATTTAGATTTACTGACCTGTTAAAGCCACCCTTAACAAAACAAAACCAAAACCAAAAAACATTCCAGGTAGTTCTGCATAAGCATAAAAATAAAATATTAATGACACAGTAATAATCTCTGCAATTACAGCAATAACTTCAGTTCCTCTTTGAAAATAGAAACAGGCTATGTCTTTCTTGAAGGAAAAAAGTATGGAAACTTCCAGCAAAACCCACACAGTCATTGACAGTCACAGGCCAGAAGTGTTCTGATAAACGTTATTTATATTCTTACAATTTGGAACATGTGATAGAGCAAATGAATGACTGCACTCGAGAAAGAGGACAATCAGTAAGGATGTGAAATTACACTTGGCACAGTTTGCTTTGCCTCAGGGATTTCTAGAGAATCAGTCTTTAATTTCAGCATGAGCCCAAACCCTTTTTTTTTTAACAATCCATAACTTTTGTGGCTGGTTGCTAGAAATATAAGTTAAAAAAGGAACTTGAAAATACAGTACACAGCTTCACTTCCAGAACCACATCACAATTGGGCTTGTTCACTTTCCTGGGGCAGGGGAGAGGAACAGAGAAAAGTAATTAAAATGAGCATTTTCTTCCTTGCATTCATTCTCTGCAGTAATAAAAGATTCTAGATCAAAGAGGTTCGTTAGCAGAATCCAAGTCAAGCCTCAACTAAAGACAAATCCAAACGGTGTCCTTTTGATCTTTTGCAATTTCATTCTTGAAACCACTCCCTTAATTCTCTTCATACCTTCCATCATATGAGCTTGGATGGTAGAAGATTTTCCCCACTGTCAAACAGGGTCTGATCAACCCCCCTCAGGACAAAAATCAGTAGGATTGTCGTGGAAGGGAGGGCCTGCATTTTGAGTAACCTTCACCACTGTCCCCTGTGTAAAACCAGCACTCTGGAGAAACAAAAAGCCTTTAACTCTATTTCATGAACTATGGACAGGTACTAAACCAATGAGCTGACCAAGCATTTGTTTTCAACATTTTTGTGGACTACTGGTAGCCTTTCTTTATCTGCCTCTGTAGTTCTGTGATTTGGCTGCTTAAAGGGAGTTAAATAGCATCAATGATCAGGGTCTTTCTCTGCTCCAAACTTCATTTAAGGTAGGTAAAATTGGCTGTGGAATGTTTATTGTTTTCATATTAAAAACAAAACCAAACCAAAATCAATGCTATGTGAGCAATTTGACTGCAGAAGTCTTTAATGTTTACTGCAGTTGTAATTAGAGTTTCAGCAGGCATTTTCAAATATGCAACAACAATCAAGGAAACCAGATAGAAGGCAGTGGGGGAACTGTACAAGCAGGGGGTTTGGCTCCTATGTAGGACCTCTGAAAAAAGGTACCACAGCACTGTGGCAGCTTGATATTTCTGAAAAAACCTCAGAGTGTAGCCCTGAAAAATATATGTGGCGAAAAATTTGGTTTTTTTGATTTTATTTCTGGATTGCCATTTAACAGGAAGTATTCAAGAATATTCTAAACCACCCAGTCCCATTTGAGGACAATACTGGAGGTGGCTTTCTGAAAGTAGCAGAGGTGCCACAACTGAAATGAGAATATCAGGACCTTCTTTGCAGGTCCTTTTGAGTCTTTTTGCAGCAAGGCTTTCCTGACCTCTTTTAGAAATAAGATCACATCTGCTGTGGAAAAATGGCTGGATATGTTGTCCTTGATATCAGTGGTTGGGTGAATTATAGGACATGAGGGAATGAGGCCCCAGAATGCATATATATGTGTACAAATATACAAGCAGAACCATTGCTTTCAGATATCACTGCAAAATGTGATATGATGCAACTGGCAAACAGGCTGGAAACAGCTGAAGAGCTGTTTTTAATTAACCCCAGTACAAGACGATAATCAAAGTGCATTTCTCTTTTCCTGTTGAATGAAGATGCACTGATTCAGCAATAATTGAACCCTAAACACTTCATAAACTTCTTCTGGGAGGAACTTCAGGAAATGCCAGCAAAGTCATCTGTGAGTCATTAAGAAGAAGGAGAGGGAACTCTCTTGAAGCTGATCTTCCCAGACCCAGATCACAAAGGGAAGGCAGTGATAGTGGCTGGTCATCTTAAAGTGCCCCACTTGGCATAACTAGTCCATGTTGTGAGTTTTCTGAAAGTAGTTGTTATGAGACAATAGGGTAGTCTGATGTGGTCTACAATTTCTTAATCAAAGATGCTCTCATCTAACAGCTCTTTTACCCATTACAGTAGAGCTGTTTTTATAGTGTTTATGTTAGAAAAGCAGGACTGCATTTATGTTTCTGCTTGGCGACTGCCAGAGCCCTCAAGTGCTTTATTATAGTACACTGCCAGTTTTGTCGTAGCTGAGGAGGAGAACTCCTTACGTCTGCAAGTTGGTTTTTTTTCATGTGAGAGACCATAAACTCTTTCTGGTCTTGTCTAGAATTTTTCATGATGCAAGATTGGTTTTGTGGTCCAGACCTGCAAAAGTTTCTCAAGATACAACTTTCTGGATAAAATACCATGAAACCTGTTAGGTGTCTACATGTGAATAGCTACGTAACTGCCCACAGAGCAAAGCCTGACTTAACTCCTGTCCCAGGATCTCTCGGATGCTCACTGTAAAGCTGCTGCTTCCATGAAAAGCAAGACTGGGAAAGCCACTTTTTGTTAAATTAATTTAAAAAAGAAAAAAAAGGGGGATAAAAAAAAAAAAAAGGAAAAATAAGAAAAAAGGGAAAGGGATTAGTCTTGGCAGAGAGTTATGCTTAGCTGTAAGGCACCAGATGAATTAAAGCGAGCACTGGCAGGCAGATTATCCCAGCAAGTATCTGCCCACAAGCCAGGGGTTATATGAATGTAACTGCTCAAGGGAACATACTTTGGTTGCTGATTCCATGTCACACCCAAGCAGTGTAAATCTGAACCTTGCTCTTGACTGAAATTTGAGAAATGTCTGCAGGCGTTTCACTAAAATGCAGCTCTGCTGAAGGGGATATATGTGCACTGAAGAAATGTGATCAGAGTTTTCCAGCTAACTAGAAGCTGGTTGTGAAAAGAAAGCGCAAGATGTATGTGCTGGATGGGAAGTGTTGGGTGAATATCCAGCAGCAACTTTGGGAAAGAAGGAGGAACTGCACAAAGACAGAGAATAATAAAAAAAATAAAAGTCAGGGAGCAGCTAAAGGGTAAAAGAGTGGGCTGGGAGTTCAGGGCAGCAGGAGGAGGAAGGAAGCAGGCAAGGGAGGTAGGGGAATGTCAGATGTGGCTGGGACCAGAGATCACTCTTCTCTTCCTTCCCAGATGTGTTTTGGATTGCAGAAACTGGTCAAGGGTCAACAATGCCCTCCTCCTGTCTCCAGTTTTGTCAGAAATTGGGCAAGGTTAGAAAAAAAAGAGAGAAAAATCATATGGATTTAATCTTTAGAAAAAGATCATTTAAAGGTAAAGCGTGGACAACCAGAAGAATGCTGGTGGCCCAGATGACATATTGTGAGAAGAGAAAGTCCTTGGAGGAGCATGGATCAGATAAATGAAGCAAAAAAGAAAACTGACTGAAAAAGCTGCAGGATTTAATTTCAGTCATGTCCTAGAAATGACCTGCTTGAATGACAGTTCCACAATCCAGGAAAACCTCAAAATGTCTGTTATTACTAGCACCTTCTGCAACAGGGGATGCTGAAAAGAACAATCTCCTGTTTTGTGCTAGCTGGCTTTAGCAGAGTTAATTGCTCAAGGAGAGATGGAACAAAGGAAGGAGAGGGGAAGATGGAGTAAACAACTGAAAAAAAAAGGCAAATTGCAAGTAACTTGTTGGGAAGGAAAGAAAGATGAAGGAGAGAGACCATATATTTGTGTTTTCCCTATAATATCAATTTTTCATCAAAAATGAAATTTTTCTGGAAGTGTTTGTGTGGGTTGTACAGATTTTCTATCAGATAAACAGCTGTTTGATAGTGCCTGCAGATGAGATGTGGTTGCTCTCAGTCAGAAACTCCATCCAGGCTGCCATGCATCCAAATATCTCAGGTATGTTTCTAAGCAGCTGTATGGTGTAGTACGCCTACATGGATCTGAAAAGCTCTGGACCTACTTTGTATCTGCTTCCTGGGTGAGCAACTGTGCTCATTGTCATTGTCCTGAAGTCGTCAGATTCACTCTGCAGAAACTAATATTGTAAAATGTGCATAGTATGCAGATCCAGCACACTTTGAGCACATCCCTTAGCACAGACACCTGTACATCAGGGCTACATCATCTTCTCTTCCGAGCCTTTTAATTTGCTATAGCTACTATTTATTCTATATTATACTACTATCTACATATTTGTGGTTTGTGTCAAAAACCTTGTTAGAAAGCCAAAAATGTAGGCATTTCCCTGCTGTCTTCACTGCTTGTCACAGTAAAAGGTATACTGGAAGTAGGAGATGTAATTAGGACTCCCAGTTGCAACCATGTTACCTTAGAAAGAGAAACATTATATTAGCACCCTGGCCCCTGAAGAAACACAGAGTTAACCATGGTGGAAGGTGCTTAGGACCTGGGAGAAACATGTGATCTTCTTCCAGCAAGAACAGGGATTTCTCCTTCAGTTCACCAAGCACTCTGGAGTAGGAAGAGTGTTTGGCCCAAAGATCCACAGTTTATTTTAAATGTAGCACAAGGCAGAAGCTTTGTTAAGAAGGTTCTTGATATTCCCTGGGTCAGACATCTCTTTCCCTTTCAAGTTTCTTAAGATACCTAGTATGTTTTTCTAGGCTTTCCCCTCCAACGTGAACATATGCCAGTAAAAGATGGCAGTAGAGCCTCCTCAGTATCCTCCTGTTTCCTGTCTGTGATGGGTTTAGAAAATGCCTTTCTGTCACTCTTGGGGGATCCTTTTATCCCCCTCCACAGTGCTGATCTGGGGCCAATGGGGAAACACCATCTCATCTTGCTGTCACTGTGGCACTGGTGCCAGCTGTGAGTGGAGCAACCCGCAGAGGAGGGAGGGGACAGTGGCTCCCCTCTTGGCTCCTCTCAGTGTCCCTATTCAGTGAGAGGCTCTGCTCATGCAGGGGGAAGCTCTCTGGCAACCTCTGAAAAGCAGCCTGTCCGTGACAAGCTTCTGGAGACACCACACGCTGGGTTGTGGACTGGAACAGCTTCTCTGCAAGCCTCCATGTTCAAGGCTCACCCAGCAGGCTCAGCCAGACCTACCCTGCCTCTGCCAGCAGCTGCTGCAGCACTACACAGGCTCCTGCCTGCTCTGCTGCTCATGGTTTCCAGGCAAGAGTAAGATCAATAAAAAGGGTCTAAGCTGATCTCAAATGTGTAAAATTACATAGTTCCTGATTGGAACCATGAAACAGTAAATGCTCCACAGTGTCAGTACGGTTAACTGCTGACGGTAGTTGCAGCATCGATGTCAATCATCGCCCTCGGTGAAGCAGCAAGTGCAACTGTGCCACAAAGTGTGAAGTATCTCTTGTAAATGCCGAGCAAGAGATTTGCTGTAATGTATGAAATGTTGGGACAGATTGAGTAGGAGCCTATGAGATCATGCATCCTTTTCAGTTTTCTGCTTTCAGACATAAGTTTCCCTTACTTCATGCAATTGAAATTGTCTGGAGAGCTCTAGAGGGAGAGAAAGGAATCTAGGAGGTTATTTTTCACAATAGTAAACATGGTGGTTCCAAAGTTCCCTGGTATATTCACCGCTTACCCATGTGAAACTATTCAGAACACTAAATCCCTTTGCACATAAGGGTTTTTTAGATGCTATCAAGATATGAAGCTCCTTTCTGAAATTTCCGTCACTTGTCTTGCAATATTTGATATTACATTGTTATTTCTAGTATGTACATAGTAGGAGGTTAATCCTGGATTTCAAAGTTAGGCCTGTAAGATGGTCTGTGGTCTTCTATTAAACAGACAGTCAGAAAATAAGACTTATGTGAAAAAGCTGAGAGAACTAAGTTTGTTTAGTCTGGAAATAAGAAGTTGAAAAAGAAAATGCTAACAGGTATACCAAGACAGCTACACAGAAAACAGTGACCAATTATGTTCCTGGATCACAGGGAATAGGATGTGCAGAAACTGGCTTATTTTATATCAAAACAGATGTAGATCAGTCATTAATTGAGAACCTGTTTGGTTACTTAGAGAAATTGCAGAATCCCTTTAAACACCTAAGATATGTTTAACCAAATGCACAGATACCTGCTCGGTGTAGGTATGCTTGAAGCTGCCCCCAAACACAAGGATGAGTTGAAGGTCTGCCTTCTTGGGGCACCTTCCAACCACTTGCTTCTGTGATGTTTTCTCAAGAAAATATTGTGGGGACAGTCCCTGAAACCTGTGCTGGAAGATGTCACTCTACCTGCCACTTAGAAGAGAAAAGGAGGAAACCATGGAGGCCATGATACTCAGAGCAGTCAGGATGGCCCTCAGAGGGAGTGCCAGCAGCACAGTAGCTCAGCTGCCCATGGTGCATGGTGTAGGTGAAGCTTGCTGCAGGTGCCAAGAGCAGGGAGAAGTTGCCCTGCAGTCCTGTGGGGCCCACACAGGCTATTGCTTCCTCTGCCCCATCCATGCTCCATAGGAGCTGGGTATAGCCAATCCAATGAGGAGAAGCAAGCAGAAGGAGAAAGAGCTCTCTTTCCCTTCCCTGGCTGTCCAAGAATTCTGACCAAAGCTCCCATCAGTATCTCTTATGCCAGATGAAACAAAGACCTTCCCTGTCACTGTTGCTGTCCCATCCTTCTCACATGCTGCCCTCTGCTCCCCACACAGACTCCACTTTGATCAGTCCACCTTTACTTCACTTTCTGAGGTCCTGTGCAACCTCCATGGAACAGCCCTAGACATTTTCTTTTTGTGAATGCTCTAGATCCTATCTGAATTAAAGTCCTAGTTTTGTCCCATTATGGATGGTGCTGTGCTCTTGTAGTCACAATAACAAGTTAAGAAGTGTTGCAGGAGACACACACTGTGTGAAAACAAAATAACTTGAGGACTCAAACAGTTTTGTGGTACAGGAGTTTGGTAGAAGTTTCTTGAAACTCCTTTTTTTCCCTCCTGTGCTAATGATGACTGCATTTCCCAATTTTGTGCAGAAGTGGAAATTCCAAAATGCTCATGGAAAAGTTTTACTTGTGGTCTATGACCAAGCCGTAGGAATAAAGTACTGGAAACATTGTGAGAGTATTCTACCCACCAGCTTGGAAAAGAGTAGCCATATTTATTTATTTATTGCTTAGATCTGCTCAAGCATTAAAGCAGTAAGTACCAGGTCTTCTCAGACATTTCTTTATCACATGGCTTTCTATTTCATAAAGAAGAGATTCATACTTGTGATTGCCAGCATATCCTTCTGTACTCTGTACTGGTTCTGCATGCTGTTAACAAACCACTAAACAAAACACCTTCCAAATTTCTGAACTACTTCTGCATTCATCAGGGTGCTGTAAGCAGCCTCAGGGCAGTATTAGCTCAACCATCTAGTCTACATCATGAGATGACACTTAGAAGGTTTCCTTCTGTTCCTCGAGTAGCTCTTCTCTGCTTCCTCTGGTACTTACTGACAAGCTTCAGAAATGTCGTGGGGGTGACATTGTCTTGTCTACTTCCCTGGTTTTAAATGTCCCAGATTCTTTGCTTAATGGAAAGTTATTAAAATACTGCCCTGGTCAATTCTTAATTTGATTTCAATTTGCTGAAATCATTAACTCATTTTTTCTGGTAATTATTTTTCTTTGGCTCTTGTCTTACCACTGCTACATTATTTTTATCTTTTAATATGTATTTTTATCAAACATTAGGGTGATATCTTTCTTTACTAGAAGTAATTTGGAATTTTTCTCTTTGCTACAGAGGAACCAAGGTTTCATATTTACCATGAAAGTTAATAAAATTGGCCGATTTTTTCAAAAGGTAGAGCCTAGATTTTTAATTTCTATCTCATTCTGACAAATCAGTCAATTTCAACTGAAAAAAACACCCAATTCTGTACTCTCAGAGAGAGTACAGAGACAATTGGAGACAATTTCCCCAATGTTACTCAATCTCTACGGAGGCATTGCAGGCATCTGGAGCTCTGGCCTTTGAGGGTGCCAGTCATCTTTTTCTGGGAATGAGCTCAAAGGTTTCTTCCATTTGTCCAGAATGAAGAACAATTCAAATATTCAAGGCTTATAAACTAGCTCAAATACTAGCAGCTCTCAGAACATCTTTGTGATTACTGATTGAAAGATATGGGCTGACAGGTATGAAGACAACATTTAATTTAGCTCTGAGAGAGATGTTCATGGTGCTTTATTTTCCAATAAAAAATTTCATTTCTATTTCTGCACTGTTGATGAATGAATGCCACCTCTGACCCCTGAAAGCAAACACTCCTCCGCAGACAGTCATTTAAATAAACCAGCAAAAACCCCAGAAGGGCAGCTTAGGGCCTGATTTTTGTTCACATTTCATTGGGTGAATTAAAAAATTGCACACACATTTCACAGATGAAAAGAGAAAAAATGTGATAATCGAGCATTCTAGTTTGGCAATCAAGGTTCTTAAAACCATGCTGAGTGTCACCAGTTACAAGTTCTTTTCGAGTGATATTGCAGCTTCTATCCCAGTGGAAACAGCTGTCATTTATAGGCATTGTATTGTATCATGCAAAGAAGAAAAAGAGCTTTGGAGAAAAATTGATTCTCTCTCTGGAAAATTGCATAGATTTCCTTTTGTCCCAAACTGAATTGTACTAGCACACCCACAACTAGCTCAAAAGGAAACCCTTTTGGAAGGAAATCTTGTGTTTCAGGTGACACCAGACTGACACCTCACCATGAGGTTTTAGAAGCAGAAAGAAAATGCACTTCCAAGTGAATTTATATCACCTTTCCACCACATAAAATGTATGTTCTTGCCTCTATTAAGAACATTAAAATGAACCTGCTGTATTAATGGGAAGCATTTATGCAGGCCTCACATCCCAAATATTTTCATAATTAGCCTATTTCCCAGGGTGGACATAAGATACATTATTCTTTCCAACATAAGTCTCTACATATGTAAAGCATCACCAGAGGTTTCGTCTTTTCCTCAAGCAGACCTTCCCTGCCTCTCTACATTAGTTTGGCTATTACAACACTTTTAAGGCACTCCATATGTTGATGAATAAACCGTCATTTCCCACTTGTAGCAAGATTACTCAGTCCCTGGGACCAGATTTATTATCTACAGTTATTTCATGTCTAATCACAGCCTTACTTTCTGTAAAGAAAATGAAGAGGCATGGATTGCATTTGAGAGCTTAGGGTCCTAAATATTTGGGTTATGTGTATGTAGACTTTGCTATATGGGAGGGTACCAAAAGGAAACAATAAAAGAGGGAGGGAGGGCTTTTTACAAACCTAGGCTAATAGTGGACTTGCTGCACATGTTTTAGAGTTCTTACAAAGGCTGAAAACACCTTCACAATACATTTGTCCAGCAACAGTGTCATCTGTAATGAATAAATGATGGGTGGGAACAGAAAAATGCAAAGGAGGGAGTATGCTACAACAGTGGAATAAACAGGCCTTGTAGTAACTGTGTGGTGAGAGAGAGAGACTTTGTGTGAGGTATAAACCACATTTCTACCAGATGGCATGGACAGCTGTCCTGGTGGAGAAGGGATATAACAGGGCCCAACTGTTAACTCTTTACTCTCATTAACTCTTGAATGCCCAGGTATCATTCTGACCCTAGAACCATGCAAAAAAGAATTTTGGTAAACCTAAAATTCAGGTCATCTTCTTATTTTCCTACCCATCCCAGGGTGAAATTCAGAGGCAAGATCTAGCCAGAAACTCCATCTACAAGGGCAGTTCCAGATGTAGCCCAAGGAGGGTCCTGTGAGGATTGGAGACATTCCTACCTAAGGGAGATTTGGACCTGTATCTACCATTAACTTGCCTACACCTAAGGAACAGCTGCTGCTCCAGAGGTAACATTTGTGTTTTCAAACCCATTCAGGAACCTATCTTGTCTGTTTAGAGTAGATGCTTTTAGCAGCAATATGCAGCTGTGATTCTTCCAGGGTTGCCTCCTAGGCTGATGTTAATGTGTAGTCATTCTCCGTTGTTAACACATAAATAAACCAGGAATCAATAAACAGGAAATCAATCTTTCTCGTTTTTTCAGTTCCAGAATCCCCTTAGGTGTCTTATTGATAGCTATTTCAGTTAGATGTGATGAAATAATAGAAAAAATCATTTTCCAAGTATATTTCTTACTGTGGAATTCACTTTCCACCATTTCCCTTCTCTTATTAGATCTATTGTTGCAGTTTTTGGGAGTTAGTACAAAAAGTTATAAATCAGTTCAGAATCTCTTACTGGTTGGGAAGAAGTAGTACATTTAAATATAGGCAAATGTACTGTAAATATTTTTTTAACCATGGAAACCTGGGTTTGGTGATGACTTCACTCCTACAGAACAGTCTAATGATCTTCTCAGCTTTCAAGAGAGGGTCATATTCACCAAAATTTCTAGGCAATACTATTGGTGTTTATAGGGCTCATTGGCTGACATGTCTGTCACACAGGCCCTCTGTTGCCAAGTTCCATGAGAAAAGTAGTATAGCACTGTAATAGCATGCAAACATGGTGCCTGGTGTACTTGAGGGAATCACAGAGACACAGAATATGCTGAGTTGGAAGGGACCCATCAAGATCATCAAGTCCAACTCCTGGCCTTGTGCAGGAACACCCCAAGAATCAGTGATACTATCACATTGATTTTATACATTAGTATTGAGATTAGAACTAGGAGTTGAAATAGAGAGAAGGGGCAAAAAGACAATCTGTGACCATATTGTCCCTATGAGACACTTATGACCAAATTCTTCTAAATCCAGCACATTAATCCTAAAGGTAATGAAATTAATAGAATTACCTTTAGTTGTATCCTCCAACCATCAGCCAGGAAATAAACATATTATCTCTTAAATCTCACAAATCTTACTTAAAATAATTTTCACTTTCAGGGCATGAGTTGTTTCTAGCACCTACAAACTTATCATGAAAATTCTGAAAATTATCCTGCAGCTATGACTGAGAAATCTAGTTTTCATTCTTGTGGACATGGCAGATGGGAATTCCAGAGATTTCTGGAAACATGATTCAATGTTTGAGTGACAGATGGTTTGTGCACTAATGTAAAGAACATGGACTAAACTGGTGGCATGTATGCCTTTTTGATTAAACTGAAATATCAGCAGCTGTAGGACGCATTCTTGCTTTGGCTGTGGGAGGAAAGGGTTATATAAGAAGAAATCTTATTCTTTCTATCAGCAGTGACAGCATGCAGAGAGCAGTGAAGAGATTTTCTCTGTACCAAAATAGGTCATGGAGCATGGCAAGGTCTGTGCTTTGAGAAATTTGAACAGGAATACACAGCAAAGTTTGCTAAGGAAACAAGTCAATAGGTTCATGAGATGGTGGCTACAGATGCAAAACCAACATGGAAGCTTCCCTCGCCTTGTGTACTGCCTTTGGTCATTAATTCCTCTCCTGTGCTATCTCCTCCGTTTAGGGCTTGTGGTCTCAGTGTTAAGTTGTCAAATATCTCACTGAAACTACCACATATAGCATTTCAGAGAAAAGCTGATGATTTTATTCTTCAATCTGAATATAACTGTGGTCTTGGAGGTGCAGACAAGGGAACACAGGGGACATTTACACTGGTTTCCCTGTCATTGGCAGCATCCTATATGACTGCAGATAAAAAAATCTAAAATTACTAAAATGATTTCTTGGAGTTAATGTCATGCCAAAATTAAAATGTTACTTAGGAAAATGTCTTCCAGTGGTTTTGGGAAACCCAGCCTGGATTCAAGATTTCCTGATTTCTGGAACGTTGTTTAAAGCTTTTCCCAACTAGAAAGACTGAGCTGGAGCTACTCTAGTTTCTCAGCAAGCAGTTTTTAGTGGCTTGGGAAACCCATGAGGGGTCTGAGAGCTCATTGTGTACAAGCACCACAGAGAAGATCATATACTTTCTCAGGGAGATGGGGTCCCTCTTCTGCATCTCTGTGTTAAAAGTGTACAGCCAGTTCCTGGTTGCTGAATAGAAACCAGAATCTGCTCCACACCCAGGTTAATGTCCTTACTGCCTTCCCCCAGGAACTGGTGGGAACCACATTGCTACTCTGCAGGTCATCCTGCTAGGCTGAGTTTTGAAATGCTGTCTCAGAAACACATATCAATCTTCTATTATTTTAGATGCATGCTATAAGCTACAAGAGAATAATTAGAATTCTGTATGTCTAATAATTTCTCCTATTTTAACTAAGCAGTTTAAGTATTTCTGTTTTATAAGAGCAATTCTTTGGCAAACTTACTTGTTAGAACTCCTATGTCAGCTCTTTTAAAAAGAAAAATTACTTCTGCATGTTGTTTTGAAAGACTTGAGAAGGCTTTTGGCTTGGCATTTTTTCCTTTACTGCACTGCTTGCAAAGATAGTTTGTCGTATATTTTAAAAAGTGATTACTTAAATGTGATTCAGCAGTGTAAGCAGTGTGCCTGTTACTTGTGTCTGTGTAGTCACACAGCTACACAAGTGTAAAAAAAAGAAACCATGGTAACCATGTACTCAGAAATAACACAAATTGGAATAATCAGTTTAAGATGGAAGAACACTGCAGAAATTATGCTGTTTATAGCAGGCAGCTTTGCCCAAATCTGTTCAGATGTGTGTGGCTACTATCCTTATGAGTGGCAAAATTCTTCGAAGCACCAAAAAAAAAAAAAAAAAGAAAGAAAAATTCTAGTATTTTATTAGTTACAGGAGCAACAGTGTCCTCATATTTTCTTCACTTAATCCTTATATAAAAGTTCAGTTCTGTATACCTGGAAATATATTTCAGAGTTCCCCTTATGATTGAAAGGCATTAAAATTAAACTGGAATTTTTTTCAAACACTTGCATTTTAAGGTAATATTTGAAGCTAAAACTAATGATTTTAGAGAACTGGTTTTGGCAGAACATGTTAAGAAAGTAATCAAACAGGTTAGTAAATGCAAGAGGATGGAATACATTTGAGCAAACTAATACCCTCCTCCTACAATCCAATTAGCAAGAATGGCACTTCTAGCTGACAGGACAGGAAAATGGTGTTTGGTAGTATGAAAAGTTTTAATTTAATTAAAAATTCAAGAAGTAAAATAATGTGTGCTAGTGTCTGTTTAGCAATCTTTTCCTCATTTTCTCTCCTTTGTTTTTACTAGTTTCTCTACAATCCTCTGCACCATTGCTTGGAAACATTTTAATGGGAATTTAAAGGCAAACTAAAGATCTCTGGCACTGAAAAGCAGCATTCTTTATGTGGCAAATGTTCTTCAAGCACACCTCTTGTAACCACTTCCATACTGGTATATGTGAAAGCAGACAGCCTTTTGAGAGGGAACTGTTTATGCTTTTTTACATGGCTGTTTTTATCTCGATATGGTACAACTTCTCACTTAACCATGTAGCATCCACAAGCCTTGTGAAGTCAGCTGGCAGCAGCAAGAGTTTAGCACCTTGGAATTTGTTAACATCTATATACACATTTAATACAATTTTTGAGTATGGGTCTGTGAGGCTCGTGGGTATAACGCAGCAGAGGCTTTCGGGCACCTTTAGAGGACCTACTTCTCCACTAACACCTCTCATAATTTCTTCACACTCCTGGAGGGTGACACTCTGCCACATGGCAGCTACTTCATCTTACCCCTTCTATTCCTCTTCTTCCTCCTCTTCTTCATGTCAGGAGGAACATGGTTCCTGGATTGGTTTGAGGGTCAACAGTCTGTTTCTGTGTCAGTGATTTGATCCCTTCTACCACAATTGTCCCTTCTTAGCACAAGGTTTATAACATAATGAGTTCAAACTCAGGCTTGAGAAGAATTAATTTTGCCCACTTGAGACCAATTGAATAGGAATTCCTCATATTTTTTTGCCTTTGCAACAAGTTTGGGGTTTTTCTTGTCTTTTCACTTGATATATTAATCATTACTTTATTTTTCAATGGTTTTCTATCAGAAACCTCATTCCTTTGGAGAACTTGCTGTTCTGCAACTGTACATAGGCAAACAGCAGAAAAGAGGGAGTTCCTTAAAAACAGCAGCAGATATTTCCTTCTTTATCTTCAGTATAAAAAACCCTGCAAACCCAGCTGTTTGATGATAGTGCAGCATCTAAACCAAAGTACTATTTTGCTTTTTTAAGAGTTGAAATGCTGCATAAGTAGTAAGAGCAGTATACTTTTCCTTTGGCTTTTTATAATACTGGGTTTACAAAGAACTTGTGCATATTCTGCTGTTTCTACTGGATTTTCTGCCTTCATGTCTACTTACTGTCTTGAGATCTGACTACTACTAATATGCAAGAATTAGCTGAAAGTTTCATTTTAAATGACCTTTTTGCCTAAAGATATGATATTACTCCTTAGAGAATGTTTTCACATATGGTCTTCAAATTACAGATGCTCAGACAATCCTCTGACATCTAAGTCATTGAAAACAATGAAAATTGTACTCATGTTATTGAGGCACAAAATATATTTATATACTTCATCAGGAAGTATTCTAAACCAAAAAACAGGCAGAACTTTCATAATTAAGGCTGCCATTTTGTACTCAGTTCAGATAGTTTTTAAACAAAATACTATGCTATTTTTCTGAAAAGAAAAAAATGTGTTGTGAAATTAGACGTGAAATCTGAAATATCTATTAAGGAAACCAAAGCTGACTCTCCATAAATGATGCATTAGGGGGCTTGTAGAGTGGCTGTCACTGCTGCTGGCATTCTCTTTCTCCTACAGGCTCAAAAATGCCCGTGTCCTTACTTGCAAGAAGTACTGTTACTGTGACAAAAGTATTTTAAATAAGTTTATCTGTTTGTTTGTTTTTCTCGCAGGAATGCAAGTTCTGTTTCCTTTTGAGGCCCAAACTTATCCTCTTGTGTTTGGATAGTACTATTATCTTAACTCCTTCCTTGACAAGGAAGAATTTGAACCTCTGATCACTATACTCATTTGGAACCCCTCACTCCAAGAACTATTTCATTACATTAGCTACTATAAATGCTTCACCTTACCTGAAAAAAGGAAAAAAATGTTGGTTGTAAAGAGGTAATATTCATTTGACCCCTACTCAGCTTCCAGAAAGTGATTCAAGACAGCCAGCACAGCTTCACCAATGTCAAGTCCTGTCTGACCAAACCAGTGATATTCTGTGATTGAGTGACTCCATCAGTGGACAAGTGAGAGGATGAGGATGTAATTTATCTGGACTTCTGTAAAGATTTTGACATTGTCCTTCCTAGCATCCTTCCCTCTAAACTGGAGAGCAATGGATTTGATGAGTGGCCTCTTAGATGGATAAGAAAGTAGATGGATGGTTGCATCCAGAGGATAATGATCAGTGGCTCTGAGAGATGGACTCAGTGACAAGTGGTGTCCCTCAGGAGTCCATACTGGGACCAGTGTTACTTAATATCTTCATTAATGACAAAGACAAAAGCATGGAGTGCACCCTCAGCAGATTTGCTGGTGACACCAAGCTGAGCGGTGCTGTTGACACACCTGAAGAACAGGAGATGCCATCCAGAGGGACCTGGACAAGCTTGAGAAATGAGCCCATGGGAATCTCATGAGGTTTAACATGACCAAGTGCAAGGTGCTGCACCTGGGTTGGGGCAACCCCTGGTACCAGTCAGGGCCAGGACGAACAGATGGAGAGCAGCCCTGCAAGAGGGACTTGGGGGTGCTGGTGGATGATAAGCTGGACATGACCCAGCCATGTGCACTCACAGCCCAGAAACCAAACGTGTCCTGGGCTGCATCCAAAGCAGCATGGGCAGCAGGGCCAGGGAGGGGATTCTGCCCCTCTGCTGCTGTGAGACCCCAGCTGGAACACTGCATCCAGCCCTGGGGTACCCAGCATAGGAAGAACGTCAACCTGTTGAAACAAGTCTAGAGGAGGCCACCAAGATGATCAGAAGGATGGAGCAGCTCTCCTATGAGGAAAGGCTGAGAGAACTGGGATTGTTCAGCCTGGAGAAGAAAGTGGCTTCAGGGTGACCTAATTTTGTCCTCCCAGTATTGAAGGGAGTTTACAAGAAACATGGAGAGGGGCTATTTACAAGAGCATGTAGTGACAGGACAAGGGGGAATGGCTTCAAACTGAAAAAGAATAGGTTTAGATGAGATATTAGGAAGAAATTCTTTACTGTGAGTGTGGTGAGGGACTGGAACAGGTTTCCTTGAGAAGCTGTGTCTGCCCCACCCCTGGAAGTGTTCTAGGCCAGGTTGGATGGAGCTTTGAGCCACCCAGTCTAATGGGAGGTGTCCCTGCCCATGAGAGGGGAGTTGAAATGAGATCCTGTTGAAGGTCTCTTCCAACCCAACCACTGTGATTCTATGAAATTGAAGTAACTTTCAGTCCTCTCCCCTTCTTGATTTGAAATTTTTCATGTGTAGTTTCTCTTTTCTTGTAGCTGACAGTTTAAATTGTCCAATTTCCCATAGCAACACAAAACAGTGGAAAGCTATCTGTGTACACATGGGAAAAGGCATAATCATAAAATTTTGCGATTAGTGACAGAACTGCAAATCACTAATCAGTAGCAAAAGTGTTTGTCATTAATGATGAAAAGCTCACTTTCTTTGGCAACTGGACTAAAAATGACAAGATGGGGCAGAGCCCTACACCCATGGAGAGACCAAGGTTCCCTGCTGATAAGCACATATGAAAAAACAATCCCCCACTGGAAAAAATGACAATAGCACATCTCCATACTCCTGGCTTCAATTTAAATTAATTTTTTCTAGTTTTACAGTTTCCTGACTGCAGTTATATTTATACTTATACTCTCTTATGCATAAATTGCTCTCTTCTACCAAATATTTAGGCAACTGTCATAGTACAAGTAGTATTTTATGACTCTGTGTAGCTGAGATGCATAAAACTCCCTTTCATTTGCTTTCTGTTAATCATTTGCAATTTTTTATCTTTACTCTTAGCTTTTCAGCTGTCTGTTGATTAATTAATTTTAAGGAAGCATACAGAATACTAACATGATTTTAGTTAGCAAATCCAAACACATTTAGTAACTCGCTTTCCTTTTTTTTTCTATTTACAAATGATGCTTATGAAGGCTCAGTAGAATTTAGCAGTAATACACTTCCAAAGAATGGTTATAAAGGTAGTACATTTTCAGGGCTAAAGGTGTTAAAAGAGGCATCTTACTGTCTGTAACATTTATCAGCAGGCAAACCATACATTTCATGAAATCACGAATAGTTTGCAGCCTTCTGTTTGGTTTTCTGCATTCTTTACCTGTTAATTTTTTGGATGGCCTAAGCTATAATTCTGAAACAGTTGTAAAGAAGCAGTTGCCACCCAATTAACATGAATACAAAGACTTTCTAATCACCTGTTCCTAATGAATTGGTTTGTAGTCCCTTGGGAATATGTTGGAACCCTAGAAGCTGAGAATTTTAAATTTTCTGTGCTAAAAAGCACTGTTCCACAAGAAAACCTTACATTTTATCTGAGGCCTTAAGATAAGCTTCCAAAATTGAGTTATGATTTTAAAGTCATGCATGTGTAGTTTGAATAAAACGTGTGGTGTCACAGGGTAAAAAATTTAGGATTTAAAGTTTTCAATATAGTAACACACATTTACAAAGATGGAGATTTTAAGGCAGTGGCTGGATACTTCTTATTCACTTTCTTCTTCCTTCTTCATCATGAATTTAAATGATGTCTTATAATTGAATAAGAAGACCTGCACTGCTGAACTTAGAAGTTAAAATATCGGATTAGAAATAAAAATAATTTAAGTAGCAAATCATTATTGAACCAAAGGTCCTTGAAAAAGCTCTGCAAAGCCAGAGAACCACCATTGTTAACCTTGTTTTAACTCGTTAGCAGAACTCACAGCTTCTGTAACATAGATACAGCCAATAAACAACTGAGTCAGAACGAGAAAAAAACACGTCTCCTGGTTTTTCAGTATTTTGCACGTATTTCATCCCAACTATGGGGAGTGAGGGTGAGAGGCTGGGAATAGAAGCCATCACCTCTGACAGGAATGTGACTCACACTTCACTGTGGATGAGAGGGGACCCCGGAGCGCCCAGGATGGCAGCTCAGCCCTGGGCAGTGGGGGCTGCCAGGGCACCATCTCCATTCTATCCCCCACTCCTTGGGCAGCCAGGAAATCCATCTCTTTGGGCACCCATGGCTCCTCTATTTTCAACTTCCATCATTTTATCAACTGAAAGAGACTCGGGGAAACTCTTGTGACTGGCCAAATTTTCTCCAAAATTAAATTCCTCAGTATTAAGATACATCTTGACAATTCAGATTTGTAGCAGCAGTAAACAGCTGGACTATTTATATGTTAAAGACCTGGATGGAAATGCAATTTTTGACCCAGACCACCTTTTTTTAAACCTACACTGATGTGGTCACAATAATCTGAAGAATGATTCAATGGCTTTTAAATAAAATGAAGATAAACCATCCATTCAATGGTGTACTCAGCTGCTGGGAAATCATCACCAAGCCCCAGGAAAATGCCCTAATTTTCAGATTTGAACAGATTTGGTCCAGCAGGTTTGTTCAATAATGAGTAAACCAGTACTGGGCTAAGATTTCAGACAATATATCTAATAATGTGTGGATAATGTTTTAGTGTTTCGGAGAGGAAAATTATTCCCCGCTAATAATTTCAATTTCATTTTGTGTCCACACTTGGGCATATCTACAAGATGAATCAAGAAATAAGAATGTGCATGTCAAAACCAGTATGTTACCTAATATTTATGGTGAGTGGATTGACTAATATTTATGACCATCTTATAAGGTATAATTTTAACCCAGAGTAATGTAAGCAATAATTTATCTGTGGGATCCTAGGGATTGCCTGTCTCCATGAATCATATCCAAAATCTCAAACAGCTGTAAGCATATTTAGAAAATGTGAAGTTGTTCCTAATATTAAGCACCTGTCTATAGAAATCTCTGTATGGAAAAACATGAGCTGGAAATTGCACACACCTGTGGGAATTAAAAGCTATTTAACCAGGACTGAGTTCTGAGTTAGCACCACATTTAAGTGTGTATAAGGGCAAAATATTTTCAAGTATTCAAACATGTTGTAAATTATTTTCCTTTTGTTTTCTGTATTTGTTTTTAGTGGACTTATATACACATGGAAGTGTATATAAGTATATAAGTGTATATATCTGAATGCTACCTCCTGCAGAAATTGCAACAATCATCGATATATTTTAAAAACGAGAAATTTTAAATGAGAAATTTAAAAATGAGAGTGAAAAATTCAAAGGCAGAAATGACCCATTTTTGAAAGAGAAATCGTATGCCAAGAATGTTACTCAAGTTCAATGATTTTTGCTCTTTTGTAGTTGCTGCCTTTGTCAATATCCCTGTATTTCCATGAGGGCTGCTAAGTGCAAACTAAGGAAAATACGTCCTTTGACCTCAAAGGTCTCAAGGATGGAACATAAAACCAACCTTTCAAATGTCACTTAAGTATATATAATTTTAATACTAAGATTTATACCATGGCTCCTAGGGAACTGAAATGACAAATAAGCCTTGATTTCATGTCACTAGACAAATACCTGATAAGAAACACTTCTAGTCAAAACTTAAAAGGTCTATTTACAGTCTTAAATTTTCTATTGTTTCCACTTTTTAAGTGGCAGAAATACTCTTTCTGGCACAAAAAAACCTTTTTCAACTCTATATTTAGAAGTAGTCCTAGTAATCTGAAAAGCAATAAGTGAAAGAGTAAAACTGCCAAGAAGCCTGTGCATTCTGTCTAGGTAATTCCCTGAAAGTGTTTCCACCATAAGTGCCTGGTACTCTGCCTGTGGTAATAACATAAAACTCACCATCACGAACACACAGCAGTATATTACATGCTATTCCAAAAAAATTCCCTACGTGAAGAATGTCAGGCCAAGGAAAGATAAGGTATTAGGTATTGGAGCTGGGAGACGTGAAATGGTTTCTTAATCATTAGTGGAAAAAAATTTAATCTGGGCTAAGTCCATATTGGTGAAATTAGTGGCCCTTCTAAACATGTTCTGCAGAAATAAAAGTACAAATCTGTCTTAAAGTATTTGCAAGACAACATTTTTCTTTTTCAGTACGTGAAATATCTGTTTATTCTTCCTGTCATGTTTAATTAATACATGATTTCAGAGTATCTTGAATTGTCTAGTGCAATTCCCCAAATATAGGCTTATATCCAGATCTGTGGTCTCATTTTAGAAGTATTGAATTTTCCTACATCTCCAACTGAACAAGCACATCTTTGCTGATACCCAAATTGACCTAATTATTTATGGTCCCATCCAACATCAACTGAAATAAAGTTGATGAAACTGAAAGAAAATCTCTTTATATTTAGGCACCCACTCAAGCAAAATTTATGAAAAGAATCTTTAAAATGAAAGAAGAAGATTTTTTGTTAAAAAGTTTGGGTTTGGAGGAAAATGTTTATTTCTGATCATTGACACTTATTTTTGGAAATGTGTTTCCAAGACTTTCCTACTGTAATTTATTCTTAATAAAGAATAGTGGCAAAAAAGTGTTTCAGTGTTCTACCATAAGGCAAAAGAGGTGTATCTGGAGAATGATGAAACTAGCCTTGAGCAAATGCACTATAATAATATGGGCGAATGGACTATAATAATACTATTCAAACTACTTTAATTTCTCAGCCTATCAATACAGGGAGTTTTCTCACGGCCTCTCGTATAATCTGTTTTGTGTCTGTCTGAACTAAATGTGACTGAGAATGGTATTTATTTTACTTTTACATCATACTGGGAAGCGTTCATTGCCCTCTTTTAAATAAGCATTTAGAACTTCCTGTGGCTTTTGGAAAAAAAATGTTTTCTTTTAAATTATGTGCAAAGCTGGATGACTTCAGAGGAGAAAAATTCACTTAGTGAATAACTTGCTCCAAAGAGCAGGATTATTTTTTAAATAAACCAAATAAAAGTTGTTAAGTATGGGAAATAAATATTTTAATAAAAAGCCTCATAAAAAAATTGTGCAGTGCCTATCTAATTAATATATTTTCTTGCTAAATTATGGATATCCATGAGACTTCTGCTTCTATAGGGGCCCATTCTACATAAGCTACAAAAGCCTTCCTACGTGCTTCTGGCAGCCTTTTTCTCTTCTGTTCTTATCTTACTCTGAGAAATCCAAAAACTACGACAGAGCAAGCAGCTGAAATGTCCAGCCGAGGCCCTGTCCAGCAGTGGTCAGTGAGCAGGCAGGTGGCTCTCAGTGGCCTCTGTGCCACCTGCCAGCTTGAAAGGAGTCTGGTGCATTATGCCACTGTTCATTCTGCTCTGTCACTTACCTGTCATTTAGAGATTTTTAGAAAGTCCTCTTTTTAAATTGAAAAAACTTGGAACGTAGAATTTACCTTGTAACAATGCAGGTTCATTTTTCTAGGAGTGACCAAAGAAATTTCTCAGTGTGGAAACAGGAAGAAATATTACCCTCTGGGAGTGTTCAAGGGTATATATTATTAAAATCTCTTTGGTGAATAACGGGAGAAGATATCAGAAAAATATATGTTCTAGGTGAGGAAAATTTAAGTGACCCAGTCTGGTGAGCAATAGACATAGCTAGGATTTTCATGTTTCTCTGTCTAGTACTCTCTTTCCCCCTTTTTCTGATTTCTGATTTTTTCCCTGTGCTTATATGATTCTATGTTTTATATGATTCTACGTCTTATATGATTCTACAGTCCTGCTGAGCTGCAATTTTAAAGTTGCCTGGCTATTCTTTCATGCCTACAAATCACCTAATTGCTTGTCTCAGCATTAATATGTTCCCTCAGTAACTGGTTCATGTGAAATGGATTGCTATAAAATCTCCATCCATGTTTTCATTGTACCAGTGGAAAGGAAAACTCAGGCTCAATGGCATTGCCAATTTACTCCATGATTTCTTACTTCAGACACATTAACAGATAGGAATATTTTTTGGACCAAATTAAACAAACCACAAAGGTTCTCTAAAATAATTTGTGCTTGCCATGAAACATTTGCAAATAATCTCTGCAAGGCTAAAATTACCAAAATCAATCCAATTTAAACGGCTTCTGTAAACCCAGTTATAACAGTACTTAATTTATATTAAATTTTATTCTGCAATATTTACACCAGACAAACAGAAGGGATCAAACCTGCAATCTCTCAAGGACAGCAGTAATCTTTGTGCATGACTTATTTGTTCTGAAGTCTCAGAAAGATCTGGTCCAACTCCAGATATTTGAAGTAGATGTCCATGTCATTCATCTGCTGTTAAATGCAGAAGTGTTCAGAAATAACCTCCACACCATGTGTATATTTTTGCTGCTGATCTCTGCCTCCAAGACACACACCATGGAGTTTGGCTCAAATCTGAGCAGAGCTGATTCACTGGGTTCTGCCAGTGCTTATCGAAAATAAGTGTCTGTGGAGACTTTGGAGCAGTCTTCCAGCACCCCATTTGAAGATTTAATTAAGACAATCTGTGGGAGAAATATAAATGGTTTGGGCTGGAAGAGACCTTAAAAATCATAAATAAAAGAATAAATGAATAATGAGAGGACTTGCATAAAAAGCATAGCAAGCCAAAGGGCTAGAGGATTAGTAGTTTGGAGAACAGGAAGGAAGTGATGACACTTCAAGTACACAAAAGGTGCTATGAGGAAGACTGTCATGACATGTCTCACAGTAAGCAGAACAGAGTGTAATTGGCTTAATTTGCAGCAGATACACATGTTTAATATTGAGAAAGTTTTACTAACCATCAGTAGAGCTGAGTAACTGGGTTAAATAGGAATAAAATAAGTGTCCTTGTACAGAAATTACTCAGAATCCAGGAGAATCACATACTGAATTAAATTCTTTCCACAGAAAAATTTGGGTTTCTCATATGTTTTGATAGATGAAGATGGTCAAGAAAATCAATGGCTATGTTCTGAAATGCCATAAAACACAGGATGCTGCAATTTCAATACGATGGTATGATTTATGTCTTCTGGAGATGTGTCCCAGCATGCTCATAAATTCATCTATTACGCATGCAGATCTAAAACAAAACAACCATAAAACCAAAAATGAGACAAATAAATGCAAAAGAAGAATATTAATAATAAAACCAGTCTAACATTTATTCAGTTGGAAGACAATGGATGTGTGTTATCCTCTAAATTAAAATGTAGCTGGTCTTTTTGGAACATGGTATTCCCAAAAACAACTTTACAACAAATTATAAAGAAGGAAATCAAACAATGAATAATGTAGAAAAAGGTGTAGAAAAAGGATAGCCTTCATTTTTTTTCTGATTACCAATTAACATTCCATTGTAATTCAGTAGCTGAAGGAATTGCCATCACATCAAAAGTTAGAATTAGAATTTAGAATTAAATTCTGTTTTGTTTAGAAAACCTCACTATATTTTATCTGGGTTGGCTATGGAAAATTTTTGTTGAGGAACCTCAGTGCAATTTCTCAGTCCATGCAATCCTTTGAAGAGTTTATTCATAAGAATAAAAGTAGAATATTTCTACTTTAAATAGTAGTCAAAGAAAAGCCCATACTTGGTTAAGGCAAGTTAAAGTGAATGACTCTTCAGTTGCTTAAGGAAATACAATGGGTATTTTAAAGACTCTTCCCAAAATATCCAACACTTTTATTTTTTAGTCATTATGTTGTGAAAATCAATTTGAAACTTCTACGCACTCTTTTATTAACTTCCATTTCACCCTTCTTTCTTGTATGATGATGACACACAGTCCATACAAAACTGGTAAGTTTTGTGATGACATTACTTATATCTTCAAAATCACCATTTTGTATGTTTAGCTGAAGTTAGAATTCTTTTCCTCAACAGATTGCAAAAAATGAGCATTTTAATACAGAGAAAAAGACACAAAACCTTATGAAAATGTCCCTTTTTTCTATTCCACTCCCTTTTTTCCAGACTTTCCTCAGTAAAACAGTCACCAGCTCCCCCTAAACAAGTTTACTCTCTGTGATGACTAAATTGGAAATCCAGGATGACCCTGGCATTCGCACGCTTTTCATAATCTGGGAATAGGCTGTCCAGAGCTGCACAGGATGTGCCTCATTTCAAATGCTGGTTCATAACCCATGCCTAAAAGAGTGCATGCAAGGAATACAGTTACAGCATTTGCATGAATTACTGTCATCCTTTTCTAGGGCATTGTGTAATTCAGCTGGGATGACGAAGCTTGTCCAGAACATGATCTAAGGGACATCAAAATGAGAATTAAGGTTTGGATTTTTCCTCTGAACCTTGAAAATAGTTGGACTGCAACTCAAGATACTGCAAAATATAGAGAAAGGCCAAAATCTGATGAAAAAGCTGCTTGCTGGAAAGAAAATTAATTTCCTCTTACTCAAACTAATCCTCCCTCCTCTTCAGTCATCACTTCCTATTTCACAGCCCACAGTCCCAAAGTGACAGTCTTTTCTGAGAAAGTGTCTTTCATGGGGATTTCATGGAAACCTGTAGATTCCTGGAACCTTTGCTGAGGGGTATCTGTCAGTGCACTCTTTCTTTCATATAAGAGATTTTCTCTACGACAGGAGGCTGCTTGATGCTCACCTAAAAACCAGGCAGGAACAAAATTTAATTCTGTCTGTCACTGAAGCACAGCAAATGGAGCACCTGAGTACTGATACAAAGGTCTACCAATGTGTGTGATAGCGAATGGTTTTGCCTATGTTTTCTTCAATTTCTTTAACTGAGGGTGAAGAGCTGAAGTTACAGTGAAGTTCTGGCATCTTTGGTCCACAATCACTTTTATATTTCCCTCATTCTTTGCTTGCTTTTTTGAGGGAGAGTGGTAAGAGCGATCTCAAAATGTACATCTACATCTATACAAAAACACGAGGAATAGCCAGGAAATGCCTCCTTCTCAAGGGTGGAAGTTAAGTTCAGAGCAGTGGAAATCACAGTGAGCAGTAAGGCTACATTGATATATGGTTAACTTCTATAGCTGCTAGATAGACCTGGACAAAATGATCTGACTCAGGAAAGAATAGAAAAGCCAGTGGAAATGAAAGCCAGTGTCAAGTACAGGACCAGGTAGGCTTTTCCAAAGAAAAGAGACCAAAGTGAAGGATATGATCATGTCAGATACTTCAGCTGAGGAAAATTTGTATTAGTTTCCTAGAGTGATATGTCTCTCTTCCCTTCAGAAGAGAGAAATGACAATGAGAGGTACACAGTACACACTCTTGCAGAGTGGGAAAGGGAGAGATGGGAAGACAGAGAGTGACAGAGAAGACTATTCCTCCAAAGAGAGATCTCTCTTTTGAAGTTTGACTGCATTTTGTTCGAACATTTGTACCAGAATTGCTCTTCATGGAAGCATAAATAAAATGCTACTGGTAGCACACATCCAAAATATCTGATACATTAGCCCTTTTGATCTGTCGAAATGTGAAGGAGTTCAGGCTGATAATTTCTGAGGTCACTGAGCACTGAAGGAAACTTTCATACTCAGAATATCCAGAAATTACATTTCTTCTCTTTAACTACCTTGTTAGGCTGTGCCTGGGTCAATATTTACCTGGATAAATGTTTACTAAACTGGGGTGGATATTTACTCACATTTTTAGTCAGGGAACTCCACTGCTATGAAGAACAGTTTACTACACTTAATTGGAAGCAATTATTGTAGAAATAATTCTACAATAGTGCCTATTGCAGAAAGAAGAGTCAGGCTGTAGTACCTAGTTAATGTGGAAGATGAAATGCCAGGAAGCAAGTAAAGCCCAGGTGTGAGATACTGAGGAGGTGGAGAGGGTTCCCATGAGGCAGCCAAGCAGGGGATCTGCTTTCATTCCTTCCTGAGGGGAATTGTCTCTTACCTTTCTGGTTTACAAGGACTTTGAGGGAGACTTGCCTGCCCTTCTTTACCACAGTTACCACAATAAAGCTAACCAGTCCTTGATCATCAAAGCAGGGATCTATTAGAAGGAAACCCAAGAAAATGCCTTCTTCTCTACTGAAAAGTTGGAATTAGGAAGAATCTGAATCTCTGGAACACCATGTTCCCGAGGAACAGATCCTATCCTCCTGCTCTGGTTTCATTCCAGTAGCTTTCTGGATTGCATTAAATGCTACCCATTATTTCCCAGACTCCCAAAAAAAGCCTTTCTTTCCACTCCCAGGGACAGATTATGTCAGTTTCTCTGAGGAGTCTGTAACCTGTTCTGTCAGCCTTGGCTGCTGGCTGAACATGCCTCCCTCCCAGCTCAGCTCCATACCTCAGGAGAAATTTCCCCAGGAAATGCCTGCTCCTTACAGGGCAGTGCTCAACTCTTTCCTACAGAGACTTCCACTGGACCCAGGTACAGCAGGGAAGGCTTCCTGCCTTCTTTCCCACCACTGCCCCTTGAAAGTTTTACAAAATAAGCTAAGAGCAAATGAAGCAGATGCTATCCATCAAAATTTAATAAAAATATTGTTATATAAATAACATTAACATGCAGTTGCCTGTGACTTTCTGGAAATCAGTATTTGGAGCAGCATGTAGCCCTAAAAGTTTGTTAGATTGGAGTAATAAAATCACATAGAAACCAAGACTGTTCTAGTAATGATTTTTTTATATTGACTAAGCAGTAGTCAAAGTAGGTCAGATCGAGAAGGATAGCTGATTGGTGCTAGGCACTGTGTATGGTCAAGGGCCATAAAATTACATAACGATTTAATATTGTTCTTTAGTTGGTTTTTTTTTAAGTTTTTTTATCTTCTGAGTGATGCAGCAGGGGGCAAAGAGTGGGATTAAAGGAATAGTTGTTTCAAAAAGGATCTACATTCCCATGAAAGCCTGCAAATATTGTGTATCCAGAGAAGGGCAACAAAGCTAGTGAGGGGTTTAGAGAGTAAGTTCTAAGAGGAGCAGCTGAGGGAGCTGGGGTTGTTTAATCTGCAGAAAAGGAGGCTCAGGAGTGACCTTATCACTCTCTACAACTGCCTGAAAGGAGTTTGTAGCCAGGTGGGCATAGGGCTCTTCTCCCAGGCAACCAGCAATGGGATAAGAGGAAATAACTTCCAGCTGCATCAAGGAATGTTCAGGTTGGACATCAGGAAGAATTTCTTCATGGAAAGGGTGGTTAAGCATTGGAACTGATGCCTTAGATTTTAACTTTTATATTTTTCTAATTCTGTACTGCTAGTGTAACTNTTGTTCCTGTCTAGTCTCTGTTTCTAGGTAGCCATTTAGGGCATCAGAACAGGCTGCCCAGAGAGGTGGTGGAGTCACTATCCCTGGAGGTGTCCAAGAAAAGAATGGACATGGCACTTAGGGTCATGGTCTAATTGACAAGGTGGTAATCAGTCAAAGGTGAGTCTGAATGACCTTAGAGGCCTTCTCCAACCTAAATGATTCTGTTTTTCCTTGATTCAAAACAATTAATAGGGTATTACATCAATATTCATTGTCATGACTCCTCTCCCATTCAGTTGCTCTGTCTTCCACCTAACTCCACTTTGCATTTCAGGAAGGGTTGGACATCTAGCACTTACCTCTTCTGCTTCTGGGTATCAACAGGTAGCAAAACTGTTTTCATCATTCCTAAAGCTCCTTTCCCCTCTGAGCTTCTTGGAATGGACTTCATGAAAGAAAACACAGCCCCCAGTCCACCCAGCAGGCACCCTGTGCTCCAGCTGTTCCCATCTTTATCTTCATATTTTGCTTTGAATCTCCCTGGTGCTGAAGACAAAACAGGAGTGATGGCTGTTCATCCCCCCTCTGCCTCCAAAGAAATTACTGAGGCATTAAATTACAACACCTTTCAACCCCATAACAGGTATCAGAACAAATGTATTAGGGCTTTGCTGGGAAAGAATATGAATGGGTTTTGTGAAGCAAACTGACAACACGTTTACCCTGACCTGTTCCTCATCAAAATCTTGCTTTGAAATGTTTTTAAACACCAGATGCAGCTGGTGACCAAGGTTCAAATAACTGACATTACTAAGATGCAGCCAAGATTTCAGCAAGCCTCATGGCGACACTTCTGGACAAAGATAAGGCTTTGTTGTAAGCATAAAAAGCCACTTGGAACACCACTAATCATATGTAGAAAAATGTCACAACAAAAACCATTAGCAGTCTCGAACCCAGTGGTGAGGCAAGGAAAAGAAGTTAGCTTGAGGACTAGGGGTGAATAACTGATCCTTAACTTTTAGAGTGAGCTATATAAAGAATCTGTAATGTAAGATGTCTGATTACACCTTTGTTCTACACAGACCAAAACTAACAGACAATTATTCTACCATGCTTTCTTCCACCAAAGGAGAACAATTATAAGGTCTTTTATATAAGGGCTCTTCTTGGATTTAACTGAGGAGGACAGCTAAAATTTCAAGAGTCTACTGTGTTTCTAAAAATTCTGACTTCTTTTAATACATCATTTTACAGCTTTAATTTCAGATTTGCACCTGGTCTTAGCCTAGGGGCATAAATAAAAAGGATACAAGTCAAAACAGCCTTCAGTGTTTAGATAGGACAACTAACAGCACAGTGAAGCTACACATGTTCCCAATGTGTTTGGATGACTAAATAAATAGTACTTATTGTGTTTGCTCTCATTTCAGTTCACTAGACTTTTAAAATGATGCAGGAATAAAGTAACTGCATTTTAGCTTCCAGTGACATTTGCATAAAACCAGAAATTACTGAAATAAAATATAAAACTGAACAATAAGTCAGATGCATTTTTCCTTCCATGTTTTGAAAAAATCTCTGTCTCTTAAAAAAACCCAACTAACAAAAAAACTCAAACCCACACTAAAAAAATTTAAAAACAACAAAAACAACAAAAAAATCAACCCAAAAACCAAAGAGTTAAGGCTAATTTCCCCTCTGTTTTGCTGTCCTGGTGAGAAGGCAATGAAGAAAAAAAAAAAAGCAAAGTTTATATAAAGCAGCTCTAACCACAAATGTTAGAATCATTTTACTAATGAAAACATGATTTTCATATATATCAAAACTGTGCTGTAGTTTGAAAAAATACATACAAACTCTATTATTAGATAAGATAATAATATATTAAACTATATGTTATTTAGCTTGACAATGATTATACCATAAGCAAAGGCAGGTTGATATCTGTTTAAATAGTTGTACTTAAAGCTAACCCTTTTTTTCTGGTCTTAATCTCCACTTTGCCTAATTCAAAGATTAATTTTATATCATTTCCTTGATTTCCAAATACTATAAACAAGAGGAACAGCTAAACATTTTTTTCATTAATGAGTCATAAACCCCCCCATAGTTAAAACCAAGAAAACTTTCCTAAATGTATGTTGTAGGGACATAAATAAAAGAAAGTAAGATGAATTACAGCTAAGAATCTGTCTTATAATGTACAAGTAGTTTGGGATTGTAAACAGATGAAAGAGAAATAAAGCAAATGAAAAAGGAAAAGGAGGAAAAGAAAGCAAAAGAGCTGATAAAGTTTCTGGCTACAATACAGGAGACATATCATTACCATATGATCTAATGTGGGTGTCAGCCTGGATTGTGTTCATTGAGAGAAACCTTATTTTTTAACTGTGCTATGGAATAGAAGCAGGAGGGTTTTCCACCAAGTGACAGTCACTGAGCTGAATTTACCCCCTCCTCCTTTCCACACCTGCAAAGCCTTTTGCCTGGGTTGAATATTTCGTTTAATTACATCTCAGCTTTGAGAGCTCCTGTTGCAAATCCCTGGATTAAAAGGTACGGTTTTTAGTAATTCTCCTGAACTATGCTGCACTAAAAAACTTCGGGGAAGTCTATGGCAAGAACTATTTGACTTTTAAGAGAAGCAAGTTAAAAATCCTACTAAATGTTTAGTAATGTTAAGTTTTCTTACCAGTACTTTTGTTTCTTGGAAACATGAGAACACATTCTCAAAGACTGTGCAGATTTCCTACTGTTTATTTGACTATTCTGTCTCTTGTTTTGATTTGTATAAGCACTGCTATAGTCCTTTCTTTTTCTTTGCTGTAAACTTGTGCAGCAGTATATTCTCTGCAATCCAGTGTTTAGAATCGGTGATGTAGAGAGTGTAAAAAGTGCATGTATGCTTACATTTCTGCTTTAAACTGCTGTCTGTGACTTTTTTTCGTGTGTTTCTTCATATAATATTTCAGACACTGACGAATATAATTTCAATTTCAGGGAAAAAAAAATCGTAGTAGTAAGTTAAACGGGTTCTGTGTATGCCTTTGTAATGTTAGAAAGTGCTGTGTTGCAGGGTACAAACAAGGGAATCATGTTTAAAGAAGGCTCTTATGAATGAAATAGTAGAAAACAGGAGCTGAAACTCCTGTTAGCAGAGTTTTATTCTCTTTAAAACTTCCAACTCCTATGTTTTCACATCTAGATTTTATTGCACAAAATGGACAAAACATAAAATGGAGGGGATTTTTTGGAAACTGGAAAATACTGTTTAGCTTGTGTTTGTGGACTTTTGAGAGATTTCTGACAGTAGGTGAACTAATAATATAACCTTAATATTAAGGTAAACTGACAAGAAGACCACCAATACAGTGGTGACGTGAACTGATGAAGCATTTTTTCAGTGGTATTTTAAAAAGAAATGTGGCCAAGCCTATGGTATAGTTTCCTCCGTTTGTGGAAAAGTCTTTGTTGTAAACACATAATTAAAGGAATTTTAAACACTTGTGTCCTGCAGACATAAATATTGTGTCACAGAATTCAGATTTTTTTGCCCTCTCTACTCTTTTCTTGTAAGTGAAGTGTAAACATTTCTTGGTAGTCCAGTTTTGTGTATATCTTTTCCTTTGTTTATGTTCAATTACACATGCAAACAATAGGAACAGATACACATCTCTGCAGAATGAATGTGTGTGTGGCTGAAGATATCTATTCCTATGTCCTGATTAATATGTAGCTTGTGTCTGCTATTTTCTCTGCTGCATCCTCAGATTATATACTTGATATCCTTTGTTGTCCTACAGTTTTCCTTTATAGCCATCTCTTTCTGATTTTATTATAGTTTTTACAAAACAGGGTCCAAAGGAAAGGCCTGCTACAGGGTTTAACTGAGATAAATGAAGTCATCAATATTAATGTGAATAAGAAGCAAAGTGTGAAGACACTTCCAAAGTGCCTTTCTACTTTTTTTTTTTTTTCTTTTCTGAGTGATAATAATTAAACCCCAGGATAAGATCCTGATTGTGCATTCTTTGGATGGGTGGTACTTCAGCAGCGACCCTGAGAGGGAAGAAAAAAAGTTTTAAATATTTAAAAAGGTTTTAAAATCATATTAATACACTAAAAAAAGGCTGAGGAAGGTCTTTAAGAAGTCCTGACTGCCACTGCCATTTAAGGATTAGCATGCATTCCCAATGTTTATTGTTGTTAATATACATTCTGAAAAATAATTTGTACTGAGGTAATGTTTTATTGATCATTTTCACAAGGCAGCTTATTGTGATGAAGGGTGACAATTTAGCAAATTTTTCTTCTCATTTCATATTATTAATACATTGCATTGTTATTTTACCATGTTTTGCACACGGTAATTACTATTTCAAAAATCTTGTTTTAGATTGAGCCCTGGTAAGAGCTCACTACCTTGCATTAGCAGCACTTGGCTGTGACACCCTGAGGTGTCCCTGTCCACTCTGCCTGCACTGGCAGGGCTGTTGCTGGCAAAGGGACACAGCCCCAGGGTCAGTGGGGAGCCAGGGCAGGAGGAAGCACAGGAGGGTGATCCACATGGGGACACAGCCTGCCCCTGCTACTTGTCATGAGTTCACACAGCACTGGCTGACAGGGCATATTAAAACTCTCTGGCTGATGTTGGGGTCTGTGATACCCCTCAGTGAGCACAGCGAGTAAGATATCTGTTCCAGGAATAGAAGTACTCTCATGTCCAACCAAGAAAACAAATATGTGTCTTAAAGAGACAACATAAACAGTGTTTTACTCCGTGTGATTTCACTTTGAAGCCTTTGGGGTATCTGAAGATGTTAGATATGGATCTTCCTGTCAGGTAGATCACAGAAATGTAGGCTGTGATTTTAAGCCACCAGCATATTTTATAAGATAACCTTATCATCCTCTCTAGAGACAGATCTAAAGGTTTCTCCAGAGCTGTATTATTGGTGCCTGTAGGTAGAAACTCGTAAAGGAAAATTAAATCAGGCACAATGTAAATTTTATCTAATTCCAGTCTCATGGCTTTTTTATATACTTAGCTTTTTCTTAAAACTTACCATTCCTGTTTGAGTACATGCTTGTAGTATTTTCAAAAGACAGACTTCAGCAAACCACTCTCACCTAATATCATCTGTTCATGTTTGTCATCTACCTGGTAGGTTCCATATGTCAGTGTAGAGAGGGAGCCAGTCCTCCTCTTCTGCCTCTCCCAGTTTTTTATATCCAACAATGAATATGGAGCTGAAAAATGCTCTACCACACCCAACTGTCAGATAACTTCTTCTAGAAAAAAAAATAATCCCAGTTAGCACTCAGACAAGGCGTTTTTAAGATATTGACATGAAGAAGGAAGTGGACATTTTTGCTTTCATTACAAAGAGCAACATCTGTATTCAGGATTATACCATCCATTTTAAGAAAAAGTTCCCATATAAATTACAAGTTTTCCTTTGTGTCACTTGGCAATTTGAAGGCAGATTCCTTACTTTTTCTTTTTGTGGCATTTTTTAGACCAATTAAAGTTTGTAAAGTATGAACTTCATGATATAAAATACACAGTAAAAGAAAATTTTCAGAAAATTAGCTGGTCTATACAGCCTTGATACAAAACCTGCAAACAGTAGTGTAATTTCTCCTTAGTGCACAACATGACAGGTAGCACAGCCTACAGTGTGTTGAAATGCATCTAGGCCTAAGTCCTAAGAACATGTGTTTAAGCAGCTTTTCTGGTTAATATCTAAGGCACTGCATACTTGTGTAAAGTTGCTCCTGAGCACTAACATCTACAGAATGAAGCCCTGAAGCCCTATTAGAAAGTGTTCACACAACACTACAAGCATCAATTCAAATGCTTATGCAGTGCAAAACAGGGGATTCTCAGGGTGGATGTCAAAATTTGGAAATAAAACCAAGAATATTCAATATAACACAACATTGTATTCCATTTTATTGTGCTATTTAAACTAGGAAAGAAGTATAGTGCATTTAAACAACTAAAGATCTTCCCCTCGCTCTCCATCCTGTCACTAAATCCTACTCTTTCTCAGTCAGTTTTACTAGGCTATAATTTAAAACACACAGCAAGCTGACACTTAAAAATATTTCTCAAAACATTAAATGCTGAATTACAGTGAGTTTGGGAACCTCAGGTTTGTCCCCAGGGGTCAAGCCCATTGCTATGAAATAAATGCTAATGAAATCAAATAGACTGTTACGTTGGCAGAAAACAGGCACATGGAAAATGTGGCTTATTGCTGTGACTCTTTTGCATAACAAAACTGACACCGATTCCTGTTCCTAATAACTATTACTCTAAATATGCAAACAGATGTATTTACAGTCGCCCTCAAACTTCTCTGTTAAAGGAAAAAAAGTAACCCCTACTGACAAGGAGTTACCAGACTCTTATCATATAACTGTCCTATTTTTACAATTCATATTTCTTTTGTTGAAAGGAACAGTTATGCAATTGGTGGATGTGCTGGACTTCCTTCAGGAGGAACTCTGCAGCTCTGGAAAACTGCTACTTTTGTTGTTAATGCGCTGCTTTGAATCCTAGGTTCTGCTGGGAGTCAATGAACTAAGCCATGAAGAGGCTGGCTCTGCTCTTTGCCCTGCTGCTGCCAGCATGCTTGGCCAAGCCGTTCCACCAGCAGGGCATCTTTGACTTCATGCTGGAGGACGAGGGCTCGGCCGACATGGCTCCCACGGATGATCCCGTCATATCTGGGTTCGGGCCCGTGTGCCCCTTCCGCTGCCAGTGCCATCTCCGCGTGGTGCAGTGCTCCGACCTAGGTAAGCCCCAGGGCACCTCCAGGGGCCCTGTGCTCGCGCTCTAGCCACGGGCCAGCAGCTGGGCTGGTGAGGCTGCTGTGCACCGCCACTCCACAGGTGACTTTTTTCAAACAAATATGCTACGGCTGCGGCTGATGCCTTAAATGGCTACCTAGAAACAGAGACTAGACAGGAATAAAGGAATAAAGGAGGTATTTATTTGAAAGGCTTTCCAGTGCACACTTTGGGCTCCAGAGGGTCCTGCCTCAGTGGATCCCAAAATGGACAATGACAGCTCATGAGTTCTTCAAACTTTGATATCAGCATAAATTCACCAAGCAGAACCCAGCCAATGATGGAATTTCCCCCAAGCTTGCCTCCCTCTCCCCAGGATGATGGTTTACACTTCTTGTTTCTGGGTGTTCTTGGAGGGCAAGTTAGAGGTTTTGTTATGTCTATCTAAGCATGAGAGAACAGCACTTAACAAGCTACAGAAAACTTCAGGGTCACACTAGCAGTACAGGATTTGAAAAATATAAAAGTTAAAACCTAAGACATCACGGTTATTTACAATTTGCTATACAAGCTAGGCCATAAAGCCCTGGCAAGATGGATGTTTGTTGTGGTCATGGAGAATGTTTGGGGTTTTTTTTAATGTATATTTTGAATTTGTACATTTCGAATTTGTACATTTCATCTGTTCTTTGAAAGACCACAGATTCTTCTTGCTGAGAAAATAACTTTTCAAAACTACTCCTTCAGATTAATGTTAAATAAATTCAGTGAGGTCAGATGTGGGGATGGAAACGTTTTAAAAGGTTCTAAATTGCGTGATCCAAGATCCAACACCTTTAACCATACTTTCTAGTACCTCAACATAGAAGTCATCCCAGTTCCACTGGAACACATGAGTATGAAATAACCTACTGAATCATATATCCTGGAACCGCTCTTTGGAAGAAAGAGCTTGGAAACACTCCAAAATAATGAACACGTTATGGAGTTCCTTATTAAATATCTTTCTTAGACACTGTATAAGCTGAAACCATGAGAACCTTTCTCACTTCCTTACTCCCTCATGTAAGGGAACGGCTTGTGTGCGCAATCAGATTAGCAGGATATGAAGCCGTGTCTGCCATCGCTGTATTTGACTTTTCCATGCAGAATTCTCAAGTAATGAAGCTGACTTCAGTGAGACTGCTCTTGGTTTAAACCAGTATTATTCAGTCTTAGTCAGTGTACAGTGCAGAAAATCAATGAAAGTTGGTTTTGCTCACAAGGAAACAGACAAAAAACGTCTCATGATTTCATAGACCTTTTTTTTTTTAAGTCTTCTCTCAGCTCTTTAAATGTACAGCTGGGTGTTTCTATTTTCTTATGTTATAGTGTTAGCTTTGATAATTACTGTAACTCATGGCACAAATCCACCAATTAGGACCTGTGTCTCATGGTGGTGGGGGTGGTATAATTGCAGAAAGGAGGGGGAAACTTTAGCTACACCCCTAGAAACTTCTGTGAATTTATTAAAGCGAGCCATACAATTATGCAACAGATATGTTTGGCAAAGACCCAGTGAACAATGCAAGCCAAGTTGCACAAATGGGAGTGGGCTAGCCTAGCCATGCATTCATAAAGCTTCCACAGTACTGTCTCTCCTGAAAGATATTTTCTTTTTTTACCATTTAGGTGCCAGAGAGAGCAAACACGTAGTGGGTAGTGGGGAGGAGGTTGCCCCACATGCCATGAGAATCTTAGGTTTTATTGTTGTTACACTTAGTAATGCTGATGGAATTTAAGTTATTTTGAGAACTTGTTCTCAGTCTGCTTCAATTCTGCAGAATGTAATGAGCTTTTACTTGGTAAAAAAGTAGAGACATTCACACAGGGACCCTTTGCTCCTGTGCTTGGTCCTGTGGTCATGCACTTCTTCACACACATGTGGTTTACAAAGGGTTGCACTATAGTCCAATGCATAAGATACTTCTGGGTTAGAGGAGTCCCATACTGACAAGGAATCTCAGATATACAGCAATTAAGGCCCCAGGTCAGTGTTTCCCAGATAACACCAAATGGGGTGAAAAGAAAGAGCTTTCTTTAAACCCACAAGCTGCGTATCATGCAATGAAAACTGTGCTTTTGGGGCAGCTGGGCTGACAACATCCAGCCTTTGGGTACAAAGGAAAAGAGACCTCCCTGGGCTCAAAATATGCAGCCCTGGAAAATAAATAAATAATATTTCCCTGGCAGAGCTCAAGGAAGTAATTATCACTCAGTGCCAGCCTTGGCATTAAGTTTCACCCACGCTTGTTGCACATGGCTGTGACAGCCCCTGATGGGACATGGCCCAGCTGGGAGGCCCATGAGGACACAGGGCTGCAGGCTGCCCTGCAAGTGGGGACAGGACAGCTGTGTGTCACCAGCTCACAGGCAAGAGTGCCCTCTCCTCTCTTCTGGCCTTGGGCTCGCTGCAGGGCGGCAGAGCCAGGCAAAGTCATATTTACCTACTGACTTGAGGGAAGGCAGTGGCTGACCTTTTGTTGCAAACTGCGGAGGTGACCTCGCATGCTCCTGAGCTGTGGGATGAAGGGTGCTCAGGTTTCAGGGGTCAGGAGGGCAATTTGCAAACAGAAACCATGAAACTAACAGGGACAGTTCTGCCTCCCTATAAACCTGTGCTCCTGGCCTGCCTCTTCCTTCAGCTCTGGGCATTTCCAACCCAACCAAATTAGCTACATCCATCCTCCAAAATTATCAGATTTAGTCATCCAGTCCCATTGATGCCAGGATGATTTTTTGTCTTTTCTTTTATACCCCTCTTATATACCCTTTTACATACTTTTTTGCATTGTTAGTGCTTTTAGCCTACATACTTGTAATTTTCCAAGTCTTATAACTTAGCTGAGACCCATGTACTGTTAAATCAGGAGACCAAACAGTCTGGAAGCCCCAGACACCAAGGTCCTCTCCAGAACACATTTTGTAAACTCAGATAGGCCCATCCAGGGGGAAGGTTCCTCAGAACGGGGAGTTCACTCGAGCCTCTCATTGGAGAATCTTTGATAGATAAGCTAATTTGGAAAGCCTATAATTGTGTGTATTTTGGTGTGTCTGGGGTCAGTGTGTGCATTTCAGGGCATTCCACCTGGACAAAGTGCTGTACTCAAGGATCCTTAAATAAATATTGAGGTAAAAACCCCTTTTCCCCATAAACTGTGTTTTGGTTTAAATTTTAAGACCAGGGAAAGGCAACACCATGGGTAGTAATTCAAGAAAAATTTCAGGCAATTACAAGTCCCTTCACAAGGACATATTAAGACCTTACTAAGTCTCACAAAGGAAAGTTGAAACCTGAATCAGGATCCTTTCTCCTGCTCGCTCTCTGGCATGGAAGGGCTCTTTACAGCCACCAGCCCTGGGTGCAGGGGACATGGCAGAACAAGGCAGCTGGAAGACCCTGACATGGGCAACATATGGACAGCCTGTCTCTTTTGTGCCTAAATGGGCATTTGCTATTTGTAGACTCTTATTTCATAAGGAAAATACAGCTATCTGACACAGGGTTATGTGAATAAACCACAGGAGAACAGTTGGATCCAGAGACCAGAGATCAGGTTTGCCCCTTTTCTCATGAACATTGGATGGGAATAACAAAAAAAATAAAATCTGAGTTCAATAAAAACAGTGAAAAATAATGCCCACTGCTCCAATTACACTCTTGTCAGCTGAATTTTTGCATTCATATACTCTTCAACTTCAGTCACATCTTCCTGAGCACACACCTACAAATTAATTTATTTTGCCTCTCAGCCAAGAGCTGAGTTGGCAAGAAGGGGAATGCTGCCTTCTCACATCCTGAGAAAGAATTCTCTCTAAGTTGTGGTTACTAACGGATCAAAAGCAGAATCCCATGTGCCTATATTTCATGAGACTTTTTACCTTTGTGAACAGGCTCAAGGATCTCATCAAGAAAGGCCAGCATACTCTCTTTATAAAAGTACTGCCTTTTGTGAATCTGCCTCATGTTGCTAAAAGGGAGCAACAGGTTCAGTTTTTGATCATGCTTCAGTATGAGGCATTGCTGTGTTTTATCCAGGCTTTCCATAGAAACCACAAACATCTTCCTTCTTAGAGCACAGGCACAGGTGGGGAGCAGCTGATATAGCTGGTCAGAGGCTGCTTCTCCTGCTTTAAAATAATACATAGAGGGGAGGTGTGCAGCAAGCTGGCCAGGCAAGCACGCCTCATAAAACCCTAGCAAGGATTAACAGCTCCGTTTGAAGCCTCATCCTCCCAAAGGGAGTCTCGAGCAAAGTTCATCCCAGAGTACCCTGGTAGGCAGGAGGATGCATGTGTGATTACTCATCCCTGCAGCAGATGCAGAATGCTTCACAAGCATGCTCAGGGGTGCTGCTCAGGGCTTTTTTTCACCTGCAGGTAAGTCTGGCAGCCGCTTCTAAACGAGCAGTGTCTCTATACAGGATGCAACGAGAGTGCCCTCCTTGGAGACCTTACAGGACTTAGTGGGGGTCTCTCCATCTCTCCTGCTGGGAGTATCCATGCAGGTTTTGTGGTTACTAAAAGGTGTGTGAGATAGACATGTCAGCAAAAAGAGTTCAAGCAGTATTACAGCTAAAATTTGAATTTTGCGCCCAGCTCAGAAATGCAGGGTTTCTCCAGCCTGTGTGAAGAAGGGTGCATTAGAGCTCAGCATGGATGTTGGAGTGTGTGTTTGAAAAGCATTTTGAGGTCAGGAGATGAGAAGCACACAGATATGCAAGGCATTATCACTGGCATCTGGTAACACAAGATAGTTTATGTGAACACATAGAGTGTCTCCATATATTAACTGATGGCTCTTCAACAGCTGAACCATGGCAATTTATTTGTTAACAAAAGATAATTTATCTTACTGTATGAAATCTTCCAGAAATATCTGAACACCCATTTTCTGATTTTGACTCCATGTCAGAACCTCATTTCTGACTACAAAGGAAATCATCTCCTTTGCAATATACCTTGATTTGAAGCATAACCTTTAAAACTAAATGCTCAACCCAAAATCTTTCAGGTTACTAAACATGCAATAAAAGAAAGCATGTATCCTTAAATTGCCAGATATTAACAAATACAATTTTTAAATAAAAAAAAGTTTTGGTGAATTTACATTGTCACTGCTGAGCCTTTAGGACAAGTTATTTCATGTTTTATGCATTTTTTTTCCTCCTAACAATAAGGAATAAAGTCTTACTCCTTTTCTGTGTAATGGAAGCTGATACTTTCATGAAATCCCCTGGTTTCATAGTACTGGACCGTTTCTACAAAACTATTATCATAGCTGTGAAATCTGTGGAAGTATACTGTCACTCATACTGAGAATAACATCTACAGCACAATACCCTGGCCTTGAAACTGGCATTCTTTAGCCAAACATAACTTGGACTGTCATCAAGCACAAGCCATTGGGCATTCCACATGCTGACTGGGTGAATTGGAATACTCTTAACATGCTGGAGGTCATGGTCTGGTCTTAACAGATTGGATGAGCTATAAGACATATGCAGGCATTACCTGTAACATAGGAGTTGATGTATAAGGTGATGTTAAGAATCTAAGAGTCATCTGGTTTCCTTTCACAGACATGGGATGAATTAGCCTGCCCAGGTAGTAGTTCATCCTGTCTAAGGTGGATATCAGTGATGGAAAGGATACATCACTCTTGGAAAACCGAACTCCCAAAACCAAGACAGGGCAATGACCACTCGAGGCTATGCAACTTACTTTCAGATTAACGAAGTTATGTGTGTTAAAATTCAGGCAAGGAAAAATAAACCCACGTTGCCAGCTTAGTTTTGTGATAAATTTGGCATAGATTATCAAAATTTTTATTTATATTTTGTTTCAATACAATTTTTGAGATGCCCTGGAAGGTAAAAAAACGTGAATTAAAGCCCTTTTCTCAGTACATGCTGAAGAATTTTTAAATCAAGAGCCCAATAACTGGAAAACAGTCTTGAAAAATTGTCAAGAAAAAAAATATTGTCCTGGATGTAGACTACTTTATATTAACAAAAAGCCATTATCTTTTGCCAGTGTGGCAGTAAAAGTCAGGCCTTCTGGCATCACCACCAGAATTACTAATGTAATTCAGCTTCAGCTGATATACATGATCCTAGGTAAAAATTAATCCACTCTAAGTACACCCCTTCCTTATTTACTGCTTATTCCAAGGTAACAGTGAGCAGCTTTGAATGTGTTGGTTTTTTGTCATAATTTTTTAGATTTGTTTGCTTGCTTCAGGCTTGGGAATGCCATTTACGAAAGCCTAGTGGCCAGAACAGAGATCCAGACTGCCAAGCCTGAGTGATACAAGGAGTGACTCTTTTCTGGCTTGCTCTGTGACAATGGTTCATTTCAAAAACCTCCTAATGCACAAATAAATAGAAAATAGATAGCTGGTAAAATGGAAGTCAATTATAAGTAATTGTAGGTGATTTCAATCCTTAAAACATGTTAAATAATCACTCTTTACATGACTTAGTAGGTGTGACTGGTATGTGTATTTTGTTCTTAACACCTTTGTAGGGTGTGTTACTTGGTAGGACATATAACTATTTTAAAAATATCTGTGTTTTCACAACAAAAAGCCTCTGCTATTAAATTTGGAAGGTTCCCAGCCAAGGAAGAGATAAAGAGTCCAAAAGAACATTCCCAGTGTTCACTGAAAACCCCTAGAAACAGGGAGAAGAGCTAGGAATTTGGGTTCTGTGTGAAGTCACCAATGATAACAGCAAGAAAAATTCGGTATTAGCTCTTCAGAAAAACTCTGTTCACACAGTCTAGTTACCGTGGTATTTTGAAAATTCTATTCTACTCTATTCTAGAGTTAAGCAGATTTTCAAAACACCAGTTTCAAACCCAGATTGGAGTGTTCCAGCCTTAGCAAATTTGGACTAAGTGGTCTATATTTGGCTTTACATGTCCTGAATCTTTGATTATAAAGAAGTGGACCAAAAGAAGATAATTAGGTTACAGTGAAAAAACGTACTTTTCTGAATATACTTTAGTCTTTTCCTAAAGTTCAAATCAAAAATTGTATTCATTGAAATATATTGCCTTTTTTTTAATGTATTCATCTTGTTTTCCATGCCTGCTCTGACCAAAAAAAAAAAAAAAAAAAAAAAAAAAAAAGANATTTAATAAGCTCATACAGAGCACTGTTGTCCTTTACATTATGAAAGCAAAGTAGAGAGATTAATCACAGAATCACAGAATATCCTGGGTTGGAAGAGACTCATGAGGATCATCAAAGTCCAGCTACTGTCCCTGCAGAGGATGATCCCAAGATTCACACCATGTACCAGAGAGTCTTTGACAAGTTATTTTTGAACTCTGCCAGACTGGCAGAGTTCCCCCCTGACCACCAGGGGAACATGTTCCAGTGCCCAGCTGCCCTCTGGGTGAAGAAATTTTTTTGAAATATCCAACCTAAAGTGCCCCTGGCACATCTTCAGGCCATTCCCTCAGTCCTGTCACTGGGTACCACAGAGAAGAGATCAGTGCCTGCACCTCCTCTTCCCTTCACGAGGAAGGTGGAAATTGCAATGAGGTCTCCCCTCAGTCTCCTCTTCTCCAGGCTGAACAAAAGAATAGAAATTGCTCATTGGGTGCTCTGCAGTGGTAGAGATGGAAAAAAAACCACAGACACACAGGGACCTCAAGACCAAGGACTGTGTCTGCATGGGGTTCTTGGGGGGAAAAAGAGATGGGATTTGTGTTGTAGTTTTCGACTTAGGGAGATGCTTATGAGATTCAAACAGCTCTCTCTGTACAAATGACCCTTATTTTAGTATGGTTGCATTTGCAATACAGGCAACTCTACTTCAAACCTTGCATGCAATTAATAGGAAAAGAAAAAGGGGCAAAGCAGTATTTAAAGGATTTATGTATTCTCTGCAGGCCAAACTCATATGAGAGGGCATCCAGGAGAGCATCCCATGCTCTTTGTGTTTGTTTCCTTGGAGCTGCTTGGAGTGTTTTTAGTTTCTACAAAAATCTGTCAAGGAGAGGATGCTTATAGTTTTAATTTCAACAAGGAATGCAATAATTATATTCTAAAAATAGCAGTGAAAGCAAGAAACCATTTCTGCCCACCTGATTGCAACTTTAAGGACTTAATGGCAAAAAAAACAAATGGACAGGTTATTTATAGAAGTGTGTCAGTTTTAAAGCATGTGCAAGTGTAAATGGGGTCTACAGTCTAGTCCTGTATTACCACAGTAGCACAAGAGAAATGTGCAATAAGGCATCCCAGAACCAGTTTCTGCTTGCACCTCCTCTACTACCTAAAACGTGAAAGCCTAGGATGATCCCCTCTACTGCTCTAGAGTGTCTAGGCCTAGGAAATTAAGAGGTTCTCAGTGAATTCATATTTTAGGGTGACATGGAAGAAAAGTATCTGTAGTGATGCAATAATCAAGCTCATTGCTGAGTATCTCTACCTAGGAGATATAGGAGAAAAGGCAAAGAATTTAATTAAAATCTTAATGTTTTCAGGATTAGGGGGGAAAAGTTTGCTTTCTCTTCTTTATATTTTCACTCTGTAGCAGAGAGTTTATGTCTTCTGGGGTGGAGATGACTGTTACACTATAGCAGACCTGGGGAAGCTCTATCACTAAATGGCTGAAAAAATAAAAGAAGTTACAAAGCAAATATGTCTAAGCTTTACAAGGGTGTATATATAACATCTTGTACTGGAGAGAGGGAACTGACAGGTCTGCAGAATTCCTGATTCAGTCAGGAAATTCTCTTCCAAAATTTGTTTTATTGTTGTTCACTATGTCCAGACATGATCACAGCATTGTTTGCTTGTATAAGAGTAGATTGATAAAAATTCTACAGCATTTATGGGAAATGACTGTGTTATGTTTAGAAGTACCTGAAATAACCAGGAACATGTCTCTGTCCCCACGTTATAAACTCGGGCTGTGTAATGACCATGTGGTCAGAACAGGAAGGGGTGAGTTTACTTGAAACCAGAGAAGACCTCCCCCAGATGACTCTTTATAATATTACATTAGAGCTAATTCTGGTAAATCCCAAAGTAAAAATTGAGGGAACTATCCTCAAATTGTCATCTGTTGCCTGTTGCTAACTTAAATGGCAATGCAGGTAAACATCAAATTACATTACTCCAAAGGGTCATTCAAAACATAATTTGTTAGATAATGCTCACTTTTCTGAGTCACTTAAATGCTCTCTTATGACTAATGAAGAAATAAATGTTTCACCTTACTGCCTGAGTACTCGTAGATGGTACATCTGCACTGTATCCACTTTGAGTAAAGCCATAGAGCACATGGTGCTGGCAGATTGCATCAATCACACATTGCATCAAGTTGCTCTTCTCTGATGGGATATTTTATATCTGCAGCCAGGGCAGTGGGAAATGTAAAGCTGAAGATTCCAGAAGTTAACTAGAAAACTCATAATACTTGATTTTTATTTCACTTAATGTCTTAATCCCTGAAGTCTAAAGATTATTTCAGAATATTTTTCTGCCTATCTAAAAAGCTAGTGTTCTTGAGAAGGCATATACTTTCGAGATCATTGTAATTAAAAGCCAGAATTGGAAGATGCTTGAAATTTAGCTTCAAAGTATATCATTACTCTTAGGTATTAACTTCTGGAGCCAGGAGACTAACTCTATCTGTACCAAAAATGTGACTAGCACTGAAAAATAATTCATAACAGCTGTGGCTTGCAATATTTGTAATACTCTGAAATATGTGTTCACTACACAGGGTGGGTGGAAGTGGAAAAGAGCAGTTAAAGCAATGCATTCACTTTCATACTTTACTAGGGCTTTTATAATTATTAGCACTCTCACAATGGAGATCTACGCATGTGAATTAGTTTCTATATTTCCGTGTTCCTCATTCTATTCTGGGAAGCAATGTAATAAGTATTTAGGGGGGAAAAAAATCCCAGTGTAATAATAGGTCTGTATGTCTACCCTTGTGAGGGGCCACCTCAGCAGGGAATGGAGTTTGTTTTCTTGTTCTTTCCTATGGGAAGGCTCAGACATATACACAAACAATAATCTGTGATAAAAAAAGTGCAAAATGGATCTTATGAGACTTGCAGACTGCATAGGAGGAAAAAGGTCTAAAAAATTGTTGTGAATTACCTTTAAGAATATATATTTTTATATCTGTTAAAAGAAATATATATAACTGCTGATTTTATAGCAAGAGAGGAGAAGGTGGAGAACAAATTTTAATCTGAATGTGGGAGAGAGAAGGAGGCTATGGACACTTCTCTGTAGAAAAAGACAATAGTTTCTTATTTTATGGATGCAAATAATGAAATTAGTCCTATTTGCAAATCCCACACAATGGAGAACAAATTTCCAGTAAGTACTGAAGCCCATAGCCTGGGAAAGTATCAGTAAACTTTTCTAAGTCAAAGCATTCAAAGCAGTTCCTTGCCATCCTTCCAAAAAGCAGTCCTTGGACCCAGCTATTTTTCCGTGACTAAGAACCCTGACCCTGTAAACTTGCCTTTCTCCTCACTTGCCCCAGAGTCCACTCAGGGCATTGCTAAGGTCTTTCTCCCCGGGGAGGATGGCTGCCCATCAGTGGGACGCAGCAGAGCTGGGCTTGGAGCAAGGAGAGCACACAGCAGTGTGCAGAGGCAGCCCTGGCAGAGGCTGCCTCCACCGGGAGCGCAGCCACAGATGATCACGGCTGGGAATTGCATGGAGCTCAGTCCAAATTCCTCAGCTGGCAGCAGCTGTTTGCGGAAACTGAGAGAGTCTCGAAACGAGCCCCATTTTATGGCCCCTGTGATAATAATCCTAAGTGTTGCAATGTAATAACACATGTATCTGAGCTACAGCGTTCAGATGTCTCTCTGCCTTTTGGCCCATGCTCTCCAGCTGAGAAAGCAAAGGTTTGTTCAGAGGAATAAACCCCATCCCTGCTGCTTGTAAAAGGGATGGGTGAAGGAAAAATCACCCAAAGTACTCCAAAGTCACCCAAAAAATCAAACCACAAGCTCTGTTGTACTGTAAAAATTGTTTATAGTTGTCACTGTTCACATATTTGTTATTTTGACTTTGTGGTCATAGTGTGCAAAGACTCAATTCTCAGGAAAGCGTCCTCATCTCTGGGCTGCAGACTCAGACTGCCATTTGCTTAGTCTCCCTCGCTGGCCCCATAAATCTTGCATTCCTTTTCTGCACAGCCGTATGGCTTCAGCAGAAATGTGGCTCCATGCCAAGATGCAGACTAACTCGTGGCTCTCACTGCCAAGAAGCTGGAGCAGTGGACTGAAACCTCTGCACAGCAGGCAGGATTCAAAATTCACCCTTCTCCTTTGTGGGCTAAACGATTCCACGGCCACTTGATCACAGCTCCTGTGATCACAGCTCCTTATTCCCTCAGCTGCAGGAACGATAAAGCCTGCTGTGTACACCCAAAGCCATAACATCCTCACACCATTCCCGAATTCTTGCTACATCTCCCACACCTGTTTGGCCGGCTAACAGCAGCATGTGCTAGTTGGGCTGGTGCAGTGCTGCACAGGAGATGGCTAGCCACTGATTGATTCTCTCTCAGGGACCAGAAAAGGGATGGATTATACCAGTCTAAGCTCTCCTCTGTCTAATTTCTGATCTCATAAAATCTCCAGACCCACTGGCCTTCTGTCCTCTCCGGGAGGTGAGGCAATCACAACTAAACAGGCAGACACTGCCATTTGTCTAAGAAATTACAGAGAAAGGCTACAACCTACAAGGATGAGATCCCACAGAGACAAGCTTGGTTTCTGCAAAGTTACCTTCTCCAACCTTCCACTAAACAGGGATTCCTGGTCCATGCAACATCTCCCCTCCCAAGGTGGTTGTGGATGAGCCTTTTCTTGTGTGTGAAAGAAACTGGTTAATGATCCAATAATTCTGGCTTTTATTGAATGTATTTTGATGGTGTTTGTTATTTCAAAAATCTGTGGAGTAGCAAGTAAACATACAAAATATTAGGAAAATTTCTGGCATGAATAACAAAACTCATCTTATCCTAAAAAAAGGAAATATTCAAGTTTGCACAATCTTTTTCTCCCCATTTTGTAGTCCTGTGGCTTATTCTGTTCTTCATGGGTTTCAATGTGCATACATTTTTGCACACATAACTGCATGCTGGTGGGAATAATTGTTTGCTCCAGGCTGATAATGTAGAACAGCAGGAAGTTTCTGTTTATAAAAATTCATAGGGGATAATACAGATCTGAGCTGTGCTACAAGAACTGATGGTGGCTCAGCTTCTATAAGGAAGTTAAAATTTCTTCCAAAGAAATATTTTAGTGCAAATCAAAAGGGTATTTTGACTCAGATACATGAACTGATTAATAAATATCTCTTCTATTTCCAGAACCTTTAAGATCCTAATCTCAGTGTAAACAAGGATTTTGGAAGGGTGGAGCTATACCACTTCTTGTGAATAAATTAGGGTTTTTTTTTAAATTTATTTACCAACTTAAATAATAACAGACTTGGTTTTATTCACCCGAAATAAATATCGATAAATATATTTTCAATTTAAAATACTGTGGAAAAAGCTAAAAAATATAATTTTTTTATAAGTTATAAGTTAATTTTAGGAAGTAGAAGCCTAGAATATTTCCAAGGACCTGAATATCAAACGGTGCATCACTGATTATTCACATAAAAAAATTAGACTGCTATATAGAGAGATTTTCATATGGCTTTTCAAGAAGCAAGATTTAATGTATAAAAACGCCACAGCCAGGAGCTGGAATATCTGTGTATATTGTTCTTAAAATGATTGAGAGGTGACTCAATCTATATTTTCCAACACCAGCTGTCCTTTTGGCTGGTATTCCATAAACCTCACTGGAAGTCAATTGTAGGTGGATGTGTGAAGGCACAACTCGGCTTCAGCAGTACTCAGGCACCACTGGAGTTTCTCAGAAATGAGTAGTAAGCACAGCCCACATCTCCCAGACAGAAGAACCAAAAAAATCTTTCTGGGATATGCTAATCCTATCCCAGGAGTGATTTGAGCTTCCGGTGAGATTACAATTTTCTCCATTTGATTTAAACTCTGTCACACTCCCATGTCAGTTCAGGCTCCTCCCCTCACCTGAGCTGGCTGCTGTTGACCAGGAAGGTTCAAAGCTTTGCTCTCCAGGCTGGGAGCCTTCAGCACAGGGATTAGTTTGCAGGACAACAATGCCTCTCCTACATGTATCTGTCTGGAGGTGCATCAACTCAGAGACCTGGAACTGCAATCTGAAGCACAAGCTGAGGTAGAGGTGGATCTGGACTACACCTCAAATGCAGCTTTGTCCTGAATTATTTAGATGCTGATTTTGCAAGTCAGGATCCAAATTCACCCATTTATAAACTCTCCTCCACTGATGAGCTCCAGATGATGTAGCTTCCCTCTGGAGGTTATATTAAATTGCTTTCTCTTAATGCAAGGTCTCTTCAGCAGCTGGTGTGCACCCTATACTCATTTATGCTTTGCTCTTCAACACCCACACAAGTCAAGAAAAAAAAATAAATATAATGTCTATGGCTGGTTTTGAAAACATTTTTAAAAACAGTTTCAGGAAGTGCATAACAGAATATACATGGGATAGGTAATAAAATAAGTTCGACACTTCAAGTGATGGCACTTATACTCTGCATGCAGAGCTAATTATTCAGTTGTACATCCTCCTAGTTTCTAGCACAAGACAAGAAAATGATGTTACAAATACTTTGCACAAGTGGATTTCTGATTATTAAATTTCTCTTGTCTTTATGATACGAAACTTTGAAAGTCTAACTTTATTGCTCTGGGAAATTATCAGCTCTACCATATTCATGGATAACAGTTAAGCTTTTAGAAACTGAAATGTGAAGCTTGAAAAGTACAGCTGGAAATTTAGTTTGAAGTTTAGTCTCTGGCAAATTATCCCCTCAGTGGCAATCCAAGTGTTCTCCAAGTGTTCTTGCAAAGTGTGTTCCAAGGGCATCACATAAAGTATGTTCTGTACAGCTCTTTCACCCTATTGTTTGCCCAAACACTTACTAGAGGTAAAGTCTGCTAATATAAGTGTACTGATGACCAGAACTTACTAATGTTACTTTGAATATAAGTAATTAAGCCCTTGGGGTTTTTTTATTTATACATGAAGAAAGCTATAGAAGTTGCTAGACTGTAGGAAGTTATAGCAAAAATATGGTCTTGAAAAAGCAATGTTTTTTGGGAAAGCATTTTTAGTTGCTGACATCAGTCCTCTTCATGGAAGACAGAAACTGTCCGAAGACAACCAACACACAAATTATACAGTATCACATTCTTATATATTTGGAATTCTAGTACTACATTTCTGAAAGTAATGAGGGTTTTGCAATTGTCAAAGTAAAAACAAAGTCCATGCCTAAATGAGGAAAAGTTATTTTAGTAATATGAAGAATCTTAATCTGTATCAAATATTTCTGCACTGAATTTCTGCACAGGATGAGATGTGAGTTTTGACTATTGTTAGTTTATGAAGCTTTTACTAATTCTCCCCAGGCTGCAAGATTCTGCTTTTTAAAACTTTTGAATTCTGGTGTAATTAAAACTCAGACAGGTGAATTTTTATTGCACTCATTTTTTTTTTTTTTACTGAAAAGCTGATCCAAATATTTTAATATTATTTTTTCTCTTACCATACTTTACATATGCACATATATATTCTAAGAAAGGATTGAAAGCGAAGTTTTGCTACACATAGGATTTTAACAGAGAAACCTGCATTCTGTGTGTGAAAACACATTTTTGATGGTCGTTAAGTATCACAGAATCCAGAATGCTTGAATTTGGATGTCACTCTTGAGATCATCTAGGCCACTCCCCTACTTAGGGGGGTTGCTTAGGGGTGTATCCAGACAAATTTGGAGTATCTCCAAGGATGGGGTCTCCACAGCCATTGTGGGCAAAGCATACCTTATCTCTGGGAAGCATATCTCACTGTGTTTGCAAGGCCATGTTTGGGATTTAAATGTATAGGTTTTGAAAGATAACATATATATATATGTATATGGTTTTCCTCTGAGAAGAATATCATGCAGTGCACCATCATTCTGGGGAAACACTGGAAATACTTGCAGAGAGATTTTTCTCAGAAAAGTTCAAATGCAGCTTCAGGAATCCTAGTTAAAATATTTACTGGTAAAAAGACAGTTTTACCCAGAGAAGTCCACTTCTGTTGCATGCCCATATAGAGACATTATGAGTGCCTAGAATTTTTTTCCTACCAACTACTCATTCATCATTTCATATCTGTTAAAAAAAAAGAAAAGGCTAGCTAGGAAAGAACATTTTAATTTTGTGGTAAATCACAATGTCTGTAAAAGATTTGTTTTATTCCAAGTCACAGTATGAAAGGAAAGCTGGGTAAAGCAAGTGTTATTTAACACTAAATAATTTCATTTCCATGACTTCATCGAACTTACATATCAGCTATTCAGAAAATAGTCCCAAAGAGAGTCTTTAATTTAAACTGTCTGATGTTCTTTTGGCAGTTGTAGAGAAACCAAGAGATTTGTTCTCCAGAAAACTTGGACATTGTTTCAGTTCAAAGAAAAGGGGGGAGGTGGACTGGCAGTTTGGTTTTATTTTTAAGGTGGACTTTACTGCAATTCATTCAATTACTGTCAAACATACAGTATTTCTCTGAAAATTATTATAATTAACTATCTTATGTCTTTCAAAAAGCCTAGTGCCTTTTAAAAACAGGAAATGTTCTCTGTTCACAAAAGCTAACACCCAGTGAAAATAAAAAATGCCATATCTCTCTCCAAAACCAATTTTATTCACACAATTCAGTGGAATAAAACATGTTAGAAATGATTTTCCCTAACTAAATCCTTTGCTTCAAGCTATAACTCGGATATATTCTCAGAAAAGGCATAATGGAAATGTTAATAAATAAATGTTGGTTCAGCTTAACAAAATAAAACTCTCTTTGACTGACTGGAGGCAGAAACACTTTCAAATAAGTCTTTGTAAGCTGCCTCAGGAAATTAGTTCTAGAAATGGTGTTTACTGAAAGGAAAATGCTACTAAGAAAGGTGCTGTCCCTTATTTAAAGTTTCTTTCAAAGTCAGTTGTTCTTTTCACTGTTGCTAGGTCTGGAAAAGGTGCCAAAAGACCTTCCCCCGGACACAACCCTGTTGGACTTACAGAACAACAAAATCACTGAAATTAAAGAAGGAGATTTCAAGAACCTGAAGAATCTTCATGTAAGTGTATAAATGAACTGGTATTTGCCAACAAAAATGGGGAGAAAATGTGATTTTGGCCTGGTACTGCGTATTTTAAGGAAAACTGATTAAATACTCTGTGATCTTCCTCCACCAGCCCAGCCTATTTATATTCTCATTCCTCTCCTGCAAACATTCTTGTCATGCTACAGAAGTTTCTCATCTCTTTTCAGCTCTTTATACCTGTTTCCTGTCCATTCAGTCCCCTGATCTCCACCATAACTTCTCTCACATATTTATTTATGTTTTCTCCTTGGCACAGGGACTTGGTTATTTCCAGCTCAGCCCTGCCACCTCACTCACTTATTACTGTATTCCTTCCCCTCCCACCTCTGAGCTCACAGAGATTTGTATGTGCCATGTTTGTCAGCAGATATTCTGTACTAATTTTAATTCAAGAATCTTTCCAAATCACTCTTCTTCCCCCTGCACTACAGTGAAACTCTGTTTTTGCAATAATTTTCTGCTAGCAAAGTTCCATCCTCATCATTCTTTACCTGCCAGTCTCTTCCAACACTGCTGTCTGGTTTCCTCTTTGCTGAAATATTTTCCTTCCTGCTTCTGTGACTACATTTTTTTTCTTCTTCACCTCTTCTCTTCCAAGTTTCCATCAGACAGCTACATTCCTCTGTTTCTAAATTTTTTTGCTCTGAGGTCCTCCTCCCTGTCTATAGTTTTTATCAACTTCTTAAAATTCATACCTCATACATTTGCCTCAATTTTGTTGAAATATCTTTCTTTAGAGAGCAGTAAAAAGCTATTCTCTGTCTTTGAAAGTAATACCCTAATTCAGGTATATGCCTGAAAATATTATTTTTGTAGCCTTTCAACAACTCTTTTGGTGCATTCCTCCATTTGATCCTTTTTTATTATAAACAATATATTATTTGGTTTTGCTTGCCTGGCTCTTTACAACCTCTTTCCATTCTATTCTATTCTATTCTATTCTATTCTATTCTATTCTATTCTATTCTATTCTATTCTATTCTATTCTATTCTATTCTATTCTTTCTTTGTTTGTTTTTTCCTTCAAATTGANAAAAAAAAAAAAAGTCTAGTAATGAGTGCCAGACTGTCCTTAGTGAAGGGATCTGCATGAGTGAATCATGATGCTGTTCATGTCACCTAATTTTAGCATAGGTGTCTATACTTGATCTAGTTCCATGGATAACCTCTAAAGACAACAAAACACATTCTTCCACATCACATTTCAGTAGGCTAGGTGTAAGAATGAGATAACTTGTTCCCCAGATTTTTTTTCAATTCCCTCCTTTGGCTGCAGAACAGATTTGACACTGTAATTCCTGCCCATTTGTTTTGGTTTTCCTCCTTGGAAAGAAGTCCTGTGTTTTCAGTGAAGATTATCTACAAGGTGCTAAAAGAGACAGAATTCTTATCAGTGAAATTAATCTTTTGGCAATCCTTCTTCATGAGGCTGCATTAAATGAGTCAAAGCATGGTACTGCAGATGAAAATCACTGCTCCCAGTGACTTCTACCCACTTGGCACTTGGTCCAGGTCTCAGTTACACACCCTGCTGTGAGTTACACTGTTGTGAACTACTTTATCTCACTGAAGTTAACTCTAAGGGGTTTTCTTTGTTTTGTTTTGGTTTTTTTTTCCTTTTTCTTACAACAGATACAATTTAATAGTGATATAAATAAGTAGCTCGTCAGGGAAGAAATTGTTTGGCTTACTCACAAAAGTACCCATTACATGCTTAGGGACCACTGGAATTCATATATTAGCATAAATTTTAACAAATAACCTTCAAAACTACAATTTTCCTGGGTTTACTCAAGAACAAATAATGATTCTCTCAAGGTCCCCTTCCAGCCCAAACCATTCTAAGATTCTGTGATCTCCTCCCCAAAATAATAATTTAGTCATGCAGTACATTTATGTAACTAGGCACCATCTTTGCTCTCAGCAGGAATATTCCTGTGTAATATCTGGGAATGATTCCCATTCCCCAACTTTCAATTAAATATTTTTCAGAGGGAGTATTGTTTTTAGAAAGTAAAACTCAAAGGCATTGTTGTTGACAGAGCTCTATTATCTCATTTATTTTAAAGATATATGAGTGTGTGAGATATATATATAAAATATATGTGCTTTTTAATCTTATTTCCTGAGAAATATGGCTTGGGTTAATGTCACACTTGACAGTGTGATGTTCAAAAACTTCTTAGACATTACCAAGCTTTCTTGTACTCTACTAAAACAAGAATATTTGCAAAAATTAACTGTAGAGTTGTTCCAAAATCTAAAACGAGAAACCAGAGTTAACCTTTTGCATGAAGTGATCAGTTAAGGGAGCAATTCTTTAAACTCCAATTTTCACAGGTCTTGAAAAAATAAAGCAGTTTATACAGTTTTTTACTTTTGAATAATCCATTAAAATGCTTTCTTAATACTTAGAGCTGTCACCAACCACAGGTGTATTAGTTTTAGAAGATATTTCCATGAACAAGTTGGGTTGAACCTAAGGTTCAGCAGGAAGTAAAACCCAGAATAAGTAGCAAGAAAAGAAAGGATTTACATCTAATTTGCCCATGGCTTTTCTTTCATCATGAATGTAAATGCTTTTGCTACACAGCAGAGTACACAGCACTGGAGAACACAGCACTGGAGATGAAAGAGAAATTAGAACCTACTAAAACATTCTTTGCATTCAAAATGTTCCTAACTAGATTTCCCAAGAGCAGCTAAAATTTGCAGCTGTGGAAATATGGCAAGCAATTAGAATATGATGCAACTAAAGGAATATTTACCTGAAAATATAGGTTTCTGCCAGGAAACAACAGAGTCAACAGTTACAGTACCCTTGGTATTTTCATAGTTTTAAATTATCCAGGAAAAAGTGGCTAAATTATTAATGTTGTACTATAAACACTGAGTGAGACTTCACTATATTTGAAGATGAGAGATAAGATTTTTTTGGTTGGTTTTGTTTTGTTTTGTTTTGTTTTGTTTTGTTTTGTTTGGTTTTGTTTTGTTTTGTTTTGTTTTTAGCACAGGACTTGAGACAATAGGAGAACAATTGAAGACAGTCTTTTTTAAGGGCTGAAGACTGTATTTCATGGTTTCAGAAAACTGTCTGCTATAATGTAAAAAGCTTGCTTATGGCTTAGACCTGTGGCAAAAAACTCAGACAGGAAAGCTATTGGAAAAGCCAGGAAAAAAGTCTGTATTTCTATGAAACTGTCAGAGTTTTCCAGGCAGACTGACATTTCTGGAGGGAGTTCAGTACTTTGACCCCATGGACACAATAAAGAATCCAAAATACTACATGAGTAAGCCCTCATGCAGAGTAAAGGAGGAGTCTACACAAACAGCACATGGAGTTGCAGGCTGTGTGGCAAAGCCAAAGCAAACCAGCATCATGCCTGGCACCTGGAAAAAGAGATGCAAGAAGCTGCTCTGGGTTAGATCACTATAAGAACAGCATAAACAACAGAATTGTGACTGCATGCTCTTCCAACAAGGACTTTTCAGCTGGAAGAGTGCTACTGTAGTGAAAGAAGATGAATGCACTATTGGCCCGAAATCAAATGGAACAATACTTAATTGAAGCTGGCAGAACTGTGCAAAGCCATGGCTGTACAGGCAACTGTGCTAAAACCAGCTTTGTTTAAACTGAAGGAAAAGACCAAAGAGATAAAAGATTTAAACTTGGAAGTTATAACCATATCCACACTAAAAGATCATCAACACTAAATATGCAAGCAGAGAAACTGAAACATTCTTTGTATTAATAACAAGTGGAAAAATAATGTATTGGATTAGGTTTCATGCCGTCCTTTTTTTAAAAAAAGCAAGAACAAAAACCAAAACAAAAAAACCAACAAAAAGAACCCTCAAAAATCCCTAAACCAAACCAAACAAACCTGAAGAAAAGGCTAAGAAGATCTTTCAGGAATACAGAAAAGCCCCTAACAGATCAAAAAATAATAATTAAATTATCCAGTCTTCTGATGAGTCATTAAAACTTCAGTTCCCTTTTCCCAGGCATAAAAAGAAGTTAAGTAAACATTTATTCTCTGTAAATCATAGAATTAGGAACCAGTAGTCACCATCATAGTGTAAAAAAACACGATATCTCTGTCCAGGTTCTACTTCTGAACTCAATTCCCAGTATCAACAGTGGCAGGACTGAGAGATACATATTTCATTTTTTCCCCCTGGGTTGTGCAGATTTACGTTTCTAACAAATATTCGGTGGGGGGGAAGGTTAATCTTTCTGAAATACAGCACTCCCTTAGAGAGTTTTCATTTCCTCAGACTCTCCTTTGCATTTTGCTTAAATCCCAATGAGGTTTTCCACTGAAACAAGCCTGCAGCACACCACGTGCACAGAAACAATTTCCTTGTACAGTGGGTAAAGACATTTTCATGTGAGGAAAACAATGGGACAAAATATTTTGAGGATCATAAAATTGTGAAGAGAGTCAGCATACTAGGCTAATGAAAAAAGGAAATTTCTATATACTACATAATTAAAAAAACCCAGATCAACTGTAATAAATTTAATGAATGACCAAAATTTCTTGTCATGGTAGGCAAGGACAGGGTTGAAAGAAAAAGGAAAATGTAGAACTACCTGCTCCCTCATCATCTGTGCAAGTCATGTTGCAGGAGAGCTACCAGAGAGAGCTCAAAGGCAAACTAGGTCTGCAGCAGGCTCCTTTGCTTTGTAATGTTGTTTAACAAGGTACTGTGTGTGTGATCAAACTGCTTTCCACTTGGGCTTCCTTTGTTTGTACCAACAGGCTGCTTTTTCAGTGCCTTGACATCTCCTTCCGTCACAATTCATTCATCTCTTCCCTATTGCTTCCATGCCATCTCTGATCCTAGGTTTGGATGACTAGAAAAGAATGTCAAGTTCTGATTTTTTTGGGTTGGTTTTTTGTGTTTTTTTTTGGTTTTTTTTGTTTTTTTTTTTTTTTGTTTTGCTTTATTTTGTTCTTAGGGTGTTTGTTCTTTTGTTTTTTTTTTTTCCCCCATGAGTGTACATATATTCTTAATAATTTGGAAGAAAACCTTGACTATATATCCAGGTTACAAGTATGACTTAACAACTGAAAATATAAGGTAAACGAAAGGGATGAATTTTATTATTATTAGGATGCCTGGCTCCTGAGGTCAAAGTTCTTAA
>VZTN01024176.1:3054-22196 GCA_013400515.1 Erpornis zantholeuca
AGGATACCACATAATGGACAAAACAAGGCTGCATATGGTGTACCTCAATTGGATGCACACAAATAGGGAAGTGACAGCAGGACAACATTATGGGGAGAACTCCTCACATCTTTTCAGGGAAATCAGGGTGTCTGGGTGTCTCTCTGAAGTGCCTGTGCATTAAAGCACATAGCGTGAGGTTGAAGTAGGAGAAATTAGAGGGCTACCTGCAGTTCAGAGCTACAGCCTCGTTAGGAAGGGGGGGTCCCATACCTGGAGTGCTGCAGTGCGGGGACAGAGGTTAGTTAAGAAGGACAATTTGAAATTTCAGGGAAGGGGAGTTGCCTTTGAGGTACAGGAGCAGTGAGCACGCTTAGAGCACTGCCTAGGAGCAGACAGATGGCATCTGAGGGTGTGTGAGTGATGATCAGCCATCACACCAACACAGATGGTGTTGTGGGTGCCTGTAACACCTGTCCAGGAAGAATCAGGTGAGGCTTTCTTCAGGAGATGCACTCATGAGGAATTTCAGCCATCCCAATATCTGCTGGAGGGACAGCACAAGAGGACACAAGTGTTCTGTGAGGTTTCTGGAGTGTGTTGATGGCACCTTTCAAACACAGGGGACTGAGGAGCTGGTGGTGGGAGGTGATCTGAACTCGTGCATATAAACAGGGAAAACTTAGAGTGGATGTGAAGGTCGGGAATAAAACTAATAGTAGTGACTATAAGATGATTGAGGTTGATGCCTTAGGTTTTGACTTTTATATTTTTCCAATCCTGTACTGCTAGTGTAACTCTGAACTTTTCTGTAGCTGTTAAATGCTGTTCTCTTATGCTAAGATAGACATAACAAAACCTCTAACTTGCTCTCCAAGGACACCCAGAAACAAGAACTGTAAACCATCATCTTGAAAAGAAAGAGATAAGCTTGGGGGAAATCACATCATTGGCTGGGTTCGTGTTGGTGAATTTATGTTGATATAAAAGTGTGAAGCACTCATGACCTGGGGCATCCATGTTGGGATCCACTGAGGCAGGATCCTCTGAAGCTCAAAGGTTACCTCTGAAGGCCTTTCAAATAAATATCACCTTTATTCCTTTATTCCTGCCTAATCTCTGTTTCTAAGTAGCCATTTAAGGCATCAAGGTAGCAAGGCAAATAGTAAAATAACACTATTAAACTTCAAAATTGCATGCCTCAGTCTTTTTAGGGTTAGACAAATCCATTTGGATATGGCCCTTGGGAGAAAAAAGGTCCAAGAGGGATATCTGTTTTAAAAAGTAACACTCTCCACTATTAAGATTATTCCATCCCAGCCAGTGTGAAAAACCCATGTGGATGAAGAAAGATAAACCTCAAAAGTAAAATGGCAAGTGTAGAAGTTGGAAGTTGGAAAAGGTAAAGTCACAAAAGAGAAACACTAAGATAGTGTCTGAGTGTGCAAGGATAGGGTTAGAAAAGCTCATCTGAAATTAAATCTGGTAAAGGACATGAATAACAGCCACAAAGGCTTCTATGGGAACATCATTCTCAAGGGGAAGGTGAGGCAAAATATGGGCTCACTGCTGAATGGGGCAGGGAAAGTGAAAAAGAAGGACATTGTATTGAGATATTTAATTCCCTCTTCACTTTACTTCTTACTATTACAATTTTTCTTCACGAGTCATGGACTCTTGAAAACAGAGAAAAAGTCTGGAGCAAGACTCACCCTCTGTGGAAGAGGATGATCTCAGGCAATGTATAAACTGGACACACACAAATCTGCTGGGTATTCTTGACTTCAGTGAGGCAACTCAAAAGAGGAGCGTACTGGAAGCACAATTTGGGGATCAGGTAAACAAGTAAAAGCTCAGCACTTTAGTGGATATGCCATGGGGTCTCTAGGTAACCTTGGACAAGCCTCTTGAAGTGAGTTGAATTAGCTACCCAAATACTATTGAGAGTTAAAGATCGAAGTTAATAAATATGCCAAGTGAACTGCAACAAACTGCCTGTTAAAAGTGGCTGTGTAATCAGCAGAGTGATGATAACGTGTTGTTTTCTGTCAGGAAAGCCACTGAAACCCCTAATGTTACATGGGCAAAGGAGCAGGGGAACAGCAGGATTCAGGGGGTCTGAGACACCTTCCCAATATGTTTACATGTCCTAACTTCAGAGACATCTTTGTGTGTCTCCTAATTCCTGTAATGACTTTTAAAATTTGGTGGATGAAACCCAGAACTGAGTTTCCTCTGCTTTACTTGAGGGCGCTCAGCGGCCTTGTATTAATAATGTACATAGGTTTCACTAAGTTCATTTTAATACAGGGTTCCTGTGTTTCAGATTCTTCCCCTCACTTGCAGAGTAGCAGACTGTGGCCCAGGTCCTGGCCTGTGTTTCTGCACCACTCTTAACATCTAGGAAATGGCAGGCGTGATGGCTCTAAAGCTTGGCACTGCTGCAGATGTGTTCCTGTTGATAGATACAAGCCAAGTTTGCTGTCACTCGGCTTCACCCCTGGAAACTGGCAGGAAGAGAAGAATAAGACTCTGCTAATTTATCCTTTTCAGTGGGGGCAACATTATTTGTCACCTTGCCACTTGGCTGTTGTTGTGCTCTGGCATGTGGTCCCTGACTGTGTCTGAGTGAAGCGTGTTGGTTGTGGGGTCTGGAGTTGTGCGAGCAGCTGCCCATCACTGCCTGGCTACCGAGGCAGGGTGCTAAGGAAAGAGCACAAGGGCTGGAAGGCTGTCATCTGACAAAGCATTCCAAGGGAAAAAGCACAGTCACATACAAGGTTCAACTCGAGAAACTCTGCAGATGGGCTTAGAATGGGAATTGGAAATGCTTGGATAACAAAAACAACACGTTTGTTGCCTGTGTTCATCCTCTTCGGTTATCCATTTGTTGTTATATTAAAAAATAATTGTTTGTTCACTCACATTTTTAAACTTTTGGTGTCCCCACTAAAGAAAAGCTCAATAGCACATCTGCCTGAGGAGGTATCAGAGCACTCCCCAAAATTGGACTCTCTCCCCTTGCAACAAGCTGGATTTTAACAATGGAACAGGAAAAAAAGACAATATATTTTTCCCTATTCTTCTTAATGCTTTTATCTAGAAATTCAAAATCTTGTATGGAAAATCTTATCATATTTAATGTGATTTTTTTTTACCTCAAAGCCAACCTTAGGATTTGTCTAATTGTATGACAAATTTAGTTTTGAAAAAGAAGATGATCATCCATGATTTTACTGGAAAATAAAAATGAAAGGAGAGGAAAAAGAGGAGAGGAAAAAGAGGAGAGGAGAGGAGAGTTCAGTCTCACAGGGCAGATTTTACTTTGAATGTCTGTTTTTTTGTCTCAACATGTTAAACAAGTTTCATCCCACGTTACTGTAAGCTCTTAATGGCAGAGCCTGCCTTAGGAAACTGCTTACCTTAGGCTTTCCCTGCACTGAATGGGAGAACATAAACTCCAGAGGTCTCAGATGGACCTTCTCTCCCCAGGGAATGTGTAAATGGAACAAGGTTGTTGAGCTGGAGAAGTCCATTTTGTACCTAAATTATTTGGCATGGACCTTTTCCTAGAAGAGCCCACATTTCATGCAGTATCATTACCCCATAGCAGCTAATTTAGAGAAAAATATTGTTGGGCACCTTCTCCATACTTAGACTCCAAGCTAATGTTATAATGTTGGGGTTTATTACTAAATATCAGCGTTAAGCTCTTAACTTCAATCGCAAATGACTGAACTCAACACAGGAGTTGGGGTGCTTTGAAGTGGAACGTATTTATAAACTATTTTAAGCAGCAGTTCCTTTCTGTGAGAGCACGAGGCATAGATGTAGGTACTTGCCTTTCTCTGTAGGTTTTGCAAGAAAACTTCCATATGTCAAAGGAAATCAATGGTACTCATGGACCTCATTGTGTTGTTCTGTCACTTGCTCTGTTATTGAACTTTTCTGCAGTTCTCTGAGCATTTAAAGAACATGAAAATGTAAATCTGAATAAGAACATGTTTGGGGAGATCTGAGGGTTCCATAAGGCTTGAAGAAACTTATAAACCATGAAAGAAAAATATTTGCCAGATTCATCTGAGAATACAGTTAACTTGTAAAGGGACACAGAAAACATTCCTCCACGCATTGCTTAACCTCGTATCACACTCCTTCTCCTGACAGCAACAAATGGAAACCACACAGAAGAAAAAAGCCACTGCTGAAGTCAGAACTTAGATAAAACATCTGAAAGTCAAAGAGATGCCCTTTAGAAATAGAAAATATAATGGGATTATTAATAGCATCTTTATGATTAATTTTGTGTTTCTCAATCCACACTGACTCATGGAAACTGCAGTAGGAGTTGTGGCCTTGCTGTGGTTGGTGATATAGACACTCAGCAGGACATTGTCTCTGCCCAGAAAGTTAACACTGTAGCTAGATACACTATCCTTCCTGTTTTCTAGATGGGTAACCAAAGTATAGAGAGATGAGATGACTTTTCCAAGGTTGGTGCTAGAGCTCAGAACTTCTGCAGCATATTCTGATCCTTAGTAGGCTCTGAATTTAAATAGGATTTTATTTTCTTTCAAGATATAAGACATAAAATACTTCAAAATACTGTTCCGAGACTTTTTAAAATGATCTGCTACTGTTACAGCACTTAATTGCAATTAGGAGTTCCTTTCAGCTCCACAGTTGAAAGGATTCTGCCTGCCTTTGAAGACAAACCTACTGCTGAAGAATGTCTACACTGGCATTTTTTTTATATCTGTGACAATTTGCAAAGATAGACAGACAAATAAACTGAATAACTGACAGACAGATGGGCTCAGGTTATACAGAGTCAGACCTTATTTCCCTGTTCTAGCCTAGAGGTGATTTCTTTTCTCTTTCTCTCTGTCATTTCCACAAGGGTTTTCTGTTATGATGCAGGGAAAAGTCAAAGTATATGTCTGTGAAAACATAGATAGTAAATTAGAAGATAATGAATAACTAAAAGAACGTCCCCAAGCTATTCCTCACAATATTTTTTCCTTAAATTCAGATAAAGACTGAATAGCCAAATCAGAGCTTGACAACTCATGAGCTTTCTTTTATGTTTATTGCTTGCCTTACATACTCTTTCTCATATATTAGACTTATTTTCAATGTCTGGAGAGATTACTAGTGGCTAGGTCTCCAGGCAACACTCTGGAAGACTTTAGATTTCATATAAATTGTATGTCATATTTTGTCATTCCCATTTTGATGTCCCAGACTTCATAGGTCATCTCAGTAGATGCCTCTGTTCAAGCAGCGTAATCTTGCCTTTAATATATTTCAAATTTAACACTTTGTTATCATGTAATTGCAGAAGTGGAAACAACAATTTAATTGTATCAATAAGGCTGGAAAAGAGGCTTTTTTCTGTAATCCTAAGAGTGTATTTTCTTTGGTATGTGTCATGGGAATAATTTGTGAAATGTTATTGATTTTTTTCACCCACCAAAAAGGAACAGAGAGAGCTTTTTATGTCAAAGGACACAGATTAGTGGAGAATGATGTGATACCATTTTTGCCATACTGATCTCAGTATATTTGGGTTTCAACAGTTTGTGCTTCAAATTTGACAGACACTATTATCAGATACCAATTTTTCTTTGGGACTCAACAACGGGATTGAGAGAAGACTTCATTTACTTGGTGCCTATTTTGACTTATGCTGCTTTTAAACAAGAAATTTCTCAAAAGACACAAACCTTCCCTACACTTAACAGTAGCCAAGTGTCTTGAGTACCTAAGTCACACAGTAAGCCATAGAGTACTCTCTGAAGGTTCTGTCTAAGCCCCCTGGAAGTAAATAAGGAAAGTAAGAATTTACTCTCCTTTCCCCTAGAGGTTGCATCAGGGTGCCCTTAACAGAGTTATATTTAAAGGAAAAAAAAAAAAAAAGGTTAATGTGATTAGAGTAGATTTTCACACCTGTTTCCTTTTACATGGACTGGGGACTCCTTTCTGAAAATGCAGCTCTAGATAAGGATTTCTGAAAATCTAGTCTTTAAGACTTGATTAAAGAAGTCAGTGTCAGTAACGTAAATATAACCCACTTTCCCCAATTCTTCCTCAGTGCTGGAGCCTGAACAACCCCGTCAGCCTTCAAATCCAGGAACACATACCCCCCTGTGCATCACAAATCTTTATGGAAGACCTTCAGATGGGTTGAATGTCTGCACCCACTCTTGATCTCAGGGCATCTCACATCCTAGCAGCAAGAGGATAATGAACCATATTTATTTATTTATTTGGATCCTGACGTGTTGTTATCAGTGACATATGCATTATTGAATTTGAATAGTATATTAACTGGCAATAAACCCATATGATTCTCCAAGTCCCACAGTACAGAGCACACAGATCACTGGCTTTTCCTTACACAGACCTTCACGGAATTGAATTATTAAGTTCCGCTGACGTTCTATATAGACGTTTGCTTTACATCGTGCTACATTTTTTCTCATTACATTTTCCCATGATTTATTTATGACAATCCTATGCATATAAAATCTATGCTCTGAAGATCACATTGCAGTGACCGAACCGGCGTTCCTGGAAAAGTTCACAGCAATGATTCACAAGTGATTCACTCTCCACAATGCTCTTTTCTCCTCTGAAGTGAGTGCTTGGCATCCCATGTTTGCTTAGAGAGGCACTATCTGCTTAAATCTCCACCTCGTGATTTTTTAGGACCGGCTTCTACAAGAAGTGCGTAAATGGCTACACAGGCTTTCTAAAAGCCTGAGTGCTGGAGCACACCTCCTCATTATTTACTTCTGCGAATTTATAATCATGTAATGCATCAAGACAGATGTGAGGTATTTGCGGGTCTGTGTCTGTGTAAAACTGCCTCTTTTAGGTTTTACGCAGCATTTGTCCAAGCGACTCGAAATGTGCTGGATGTTGGCTTGCCCCTGCTCTAATTAAGCAAGAGAAATGACAGCCCAGCACAGACAGGGTATTATTTACTGGCATGCTGAACACTTGCAAATATTTTATCAGTGAGTCAGGGCTCAGTGTGTAAGTGTAGACAAAGCAGACAACTGTCTGCACAGCACACTGCCGGGGGTATGGTACAGTTGGGAAATGTCTCCTCTGGCTGTACCTAAAAGTTCATTAAGCTCGGCAGCATTTGTGGAGAAAACTGAATGTGTACAGGGCCACAGATGGAAAAAAGGGGCAAAGTGTTTGGGTAAAATATGGGAGCAACAAACCATTTACACGGGCAGACAGTGATAGAAACACAGAACCACAGAACTGGGAGTCACAAGTGTCACAAGGGTCATCCAGTCCAACTCTTGCCCCTGCACAGAACCATCCCCCAAAGTCACACCATGTCCCTGAGATCATTGTCCAAATGCTCCTTGGACTCTGTCAGGTTTGAGGCTATGACCACTGCTCTGGGCAAGCTTTTCCAGTGGCCAAACTCTGGGTGAAGGACCTTTTTCCAATATCTAACATAACCCTTCCCTGACACCCTCCAGGCCAAAGGGACATGGCTTTAAATTAAAGGAGGAGATATGTAGATCAGATATTAGGAGGAAATTCCTTACTGTGAAGGTGGTGAGGCATTGGCACAATTCCCCAGAGCAGCTGTGGCTGCCCCATTCCTGGAATTGTTCAAGGCCAGGCTGGGAAGGGCTGGAAGCAACCTGGTTTGGTGGAAAGTGTCCCTGCTGATGGCAGTGGAGAGTTGGAACAAGATGATCTTTAAGGTCGCTCCCAACCCAAGCCATTCCATGATTCTGTGGTTTGTCTAGGGTCCTCAGAGCTGATTTTTACCCCAGCTGTTCATGCTGCTCCTGTCCCCTCTGCTTTTCTGGGATCCAGCCCCCGATCCTTCTGGAGGAGAAGTTTGGCTTTTATGTTGAAATGCTTTTAACTGGCTGGATGTCCTAGTCAGAAGAGGTTTTTATTTTTTTTGGAGCAAGCTCTTGAAAGATATTTGTCTCTGAAGATGCTGCTGTATTTTTTATAGATTTTATCCTTTCTTCTTCTCAGCTCATAAAACAGATAAAGCAGATACAACTTGTCCATGCCATATGAGGTTTTCAGGCAGGAAGAGGAGTAGGAACAGCTACTAATTCTTCAAGTGGTCACCACAATTCCTGTGCAGTTCAGTTGCAGTACCTAGAGGTACATCTCTTTAGATAATAGCAGATCTGTCACAAGGGCTGGAAGATAATCTGAATCATAATCAAAATCGAAAAAATATTCAGGTGTGAATGCTGAGGTTCCCTTAGCACCTTCTGTGAGCCAGTTTCAGTCCCATCCTACAGTGCTGTGCTGGGATCCCAAGGACACAATTTCCACCTCTCAATTCTTAACCACGCACAGACTTCCTCTCCTTCTGTGTCTCTCTGGTACATACACGATTCTTTGGGCTGCTGATCTTGTTAGGGTTTTAGTGTGCATTTTGCTGTAACACAGGGTGGTAAAATAACAGGGTAGTTTCCTTTGGAAGGGATATCAAGAGGTCATGCAACCTCCTGCTCAAACCAGGGTCAGCTATGAGGTCAAATCAGGTTATTCAGAGCTTTCTCAGGAAGACTAACATTTTAATTGAAAATAATAATGATATCAAACTTTAAAAATACTAGAATGCTGGCTCCCAAGGCTATTCTTTTTGCCCAGAAGTTGCTTGAGCTCCTCCTTGCAGAAGTTGCTAACCTTTTGTATGTTTTTCTCCTTTATCCATACACACACACCCTCCTCTGGGAGGAGACAGTACAGAGGAGATCATAACCCCTCCATATGATGTGATATATGTCCTACTATCTCAAATATTTTCAGCTAGAAAATGTAAGAAAGTTGTAAGTGAAAGTGCTCTACTGGAGTTTTGTGTTTTTCTTGTGTTTGTTTGTTTGTTTGTTTGGTTTTTGGGTTTTTTTTTTTTGTTTAGTTTTGTTGTTTTGTTTTGTTTTGTTTTGTTTTATTTTTTGGGATTTTTTGGGGGTTTTTTTGTTTTTTTTATTTTTTGGTTTTTTGGGGGGTTTTTTGGTTTGTTTTTTGTTGGGTTTTGGTTTTGGTTTTGGTTTCAGGCGTTTTTTTGCATGTTCGTATTTTCTTTTTCCCTAGGGTCTTTAGAATTTTGAGATCTGGATAGAATTTCAATACCAGAACCTATGTGTGAGGCAGAACTACTTTTGCTCCTTTCATTTTATAGATAAGACCTGAAGATTCGGAGACAAGGTGCATCCAAGAACTAGATAAATTAATGCTTTATTTAAACTTTTTCAAGAGTGTTTGCTTTTCAGTGAGACCTCGAGATCCTGCACCAAAATGTTGTGATGAGCTAAAGTCCATAAACAGACTTCAGGAGGTTCAGAATAAGGAAGAAGCTGGAAAGAAGAACAAACTGAGGGACAAAGTTAAAGTTTCACTCTTTTGTTATACAAAATCTGATTTTTTGATTTTATTTTCATGTCAGATCCTAATTATATGTAAGATTAGATGCACATTTTCAGCTTCTATTCTGATGAGCAATGGATTAATTGATTAATTGGTTGGTTGTTTTTGGCAGAACAATAACCAAAACCAATAAAATATGCCTCCAAAATCTCAATATTATTCACAGTTTTGTTTTATTTGTTGTATTTATTTGTATTTCTTTATTTATTTGTAAGTAAAAAGAAAAATAGATAAAGTTTCAATACCTAGTTTCATCTAATAATACAAACATATCTTATCTACAGACTTTTGCTTCCTCTAACATTGCAAGAGATAAAGCTAATAGATAAATTAAACTATCCTGTAATGCATAAATAGACTCCAGTTGATTCTTAACGTAACTCAGTTGACTTTGGTATGAGTTGCACTGGAGGTGAACTTGGCTGGACGTTTATGCAAACATAGTCTTGAAAAATTAAGTTTATAATGCAAACACTCTTGGGAGGTTGATTTGATACATATCCTCTCATAATATTTGATTAGGTTTTATTTCAAATGTGAATTTACTATGGTGTCATCTTTGCAATCTAGAACTGTTTCAAGGTTCAATAATTTTGTTTGATTGTGTAGTGATGCAGTCTCCAGAAGATAAATAAATGCAAATAAGGGAAGCAATGAAGGGCCACGTATGTGATGTAAGAGATCAAACAAAGTGCTTGAGGGGGGTGAGCAAAAGAGAAAGAAAGGAAAAAAAAACTCGATCATATAAAGGAAAATAGGATGGAGTCAAAAGATATATAAAGCCATTTTTCTGTCTCATTCACACCAACAGATGATTTTCCCTTGCATTATAACTTCAAAGGCATTAATGCATCCAATTTCTTCTTTTTTTAATTCAAAGCTCAATTACTTCCATCATTTCTTTTGGGACATCTGTACTTACTTCATTAGAGCACACAGATGAGACATATTTTCTTGACATCTGGCCAGTTGTTTTTTTGGTTTTTTTTCTTATTTGTTTGTTCCTGTGTCTCACAGTTGTTCAAGGTTAACCTGACTGTAGTAAGAGATTCACCTCACCAGATTCCAAAGGTTTCACTTTAGGATAGGCTAGCCACTTGATGTCTGTGAAAATGGTAAGGTACTTTTAGAGCATGATTCCTTTCTTTGTGAAATATGCACCATGCAGGTGGGATGGGTTGCTCTCTGAAGGTACCTTCTGCCACCATTGTTTTGATAAAATGAAATTTGGCTGTTCGGTGCCATTGGAGATGCCCTAAGATCCCACCTGGTTTCCAGCTTCCATTCCAGAGAAACGTGTGTCTCCCACCAGACCTGAGTCACTCTGGCCAAGTCTGTGTTGATTTCTTGGGTCAGTAAGCACACCTAGAAGAGCACTGCAAAGTTTGTGCAACCATCCACAAGTTATGGTTAAAAGTCCCATTTACATATTGCTCAGAAGACACGATGATTAATTTCTCCTTATGTTGTTATTTTTGTGCTGTTTCTGAAGGTCACTGGTCACAGAAAGAAAATTAATGTGTGGTTGAGGCTCAGACCTTAGAAAGGCTGAGTCATTTCGTGCAGGCAACAGGAGCGGTGACATTCAGGTGCCAAAAAAAGGAGCATCTACTGTCCTGTCAGATCTCCTGGGTTATCCTGCCTGGCACTTCAGAAGGAGCTTCACTGTGTGTGTGCCAGAATGATATGGATGTCTCCAGTATGTTGAAAATGCTAAAAATGACCCAGGCACCCACTGCTAAGAACTGTATTCACTCTCTACGTCTGTCTGCTGAGCCAAAACCACCTCATCTGTGGGCCTTGGTTAGGTGTCTGAAGGTAGGTGGGCTGGAATCAAACCCAGCTCTGAACAAAAGCTCAGGGCTTACTGAAGGGAGGGGAGCATGAGAACCTGGCTATGTGACAGAGTTTTAAGGCACTGTGGTATATATGTACAAAAGCTTCTTCAAACCCATGACCACCTAAGAGTGGTTTACTCCTAGCCTACTCTCCATTCACTGGAACTGAAATCCCTGGAATATGTGTGGCACTAAAGAGCTGGGCACTTTTAGTTTACCTTCTAACACACAGTAACTAACCCAGGCTAATGCCTTCCCTCAAAAACGTTAAAACCAATGGAAAATTTGTTTTAATCAGACACAGGTAGCTCAGGTTTGAAGGTTTTTACACTCCTTTCTCCTCATTCTTGCCAGAGCTTGCCATCCATCACCTCTCTACCCTGCCAATACAAGGGCAACTCAAGATGATTCTGAATTGCCATATATGTTACAAAATTTGTAACTAATAACCAGCACAATTCCTAAAACATCACAAAGAAAACATTATTTAATAATCCTGGCAATTTCTGAGTCTTGTCACCAGTGGAGATTTAAGATCATTTCAACCCCTTTCTTGTTCTTGAACCAGAATAATCTTGATCTAACCCTCCTGAAATCTACAGAGATCTTTCAGAATTCCCCATTTTCAACTTTCCAGTAAAATTTAGTATTTCACTGTCCCAGCAGTTCATTCGAAAAATGTAGTCAAGTAGAAGACATAAAGAGAGTCTGGCAAGGAGAAGGAAAGATGGTTAAGGCATTTAAGGATTGAAAAATTCAATCCAATACAGCTGCACCTGCTCTGGTAAGAAGCCATAAAACCCCAGTGGTTTATTCCTGTGACAAAATAGTAATGAGGGAAGGAAATGTCACCAGATTAAGCTGCTACCAAAGATGTCACAAGTAGGGAAAAGAGACTGGAAAAGATATTAACCCACATCCTCATTACACTGTTAAGTGGTCCTTCTCAAATGACACTAGTTTCTGTTTATAGATTGTTATGTTCATTTCCAAGTTCTAATCAACAGCACTAGAAATTACATTTACGGTGTTGTGTCTTCAAGTAGGATCCCTTATTGCTCTCCCCCCAGAGAAGATGCTCTGTTGGTGTGTGTGACTGTGCCTGTACACACATACTCACGTGTGTGTGTGTGTGTTTGGCTGGGGTACATCCACAAAGTGTTTCCTCAATATTTCTGAACACTTCCAACATTTTCACACATATGGGACACACAAACACTACATAAAGTTTCGTAAAACAAGGCTACGAGAAGGGATAGCATATAGAGTGAAGTATGATATGGTAGATAGTCCTTACTCAATGAGGAGTGAATTTAGGTCTAACTACCAGATGGCAGAGCTGAACACAGAAAATCCATATGTGTGATGGCAGCTAGGGACAGCCGTTGACATACTTGCTTTTCCAGCCAAATGCCTCAGCAGATGCAGAGTTTTACACTTTAACATTACAATATGGCACTAAAACCCGGGAGAAGAGTTATATGCAGGAATAAAAGGCAATTTAAAGGGACACTGCTAAATTCTGCCCTCTTCCCAGCACATGTGGGGGCTGAAGGAGTGAAAGAAAGGGGTTTTTTTTTCTGTTTTTGCCAAAGTGATTAAATCACTAACTATTTTCTCCTTATAATAAGAGAAGGACAATAAGGAAAGAGAGAGAGATTAGTGATCAAAATGACAAATCTGTGGTTTTGTTTCATTGTGCTGATAGACTGTTTAAAAAATGCCCTCATCCCCTCTCATTTAAATGACATAGCAAATTAGGAGTCATACAGTCAGCAAATATGTATGGGATGAAAATAAATAAATTTCTGAAGCCGATAACCTAATTTCTGTGTGATTTTGCTCTTTTATTATTGCTATTATTTTTTACTTTTTTTTATGTTCTATCGAGAAAAGAAAATTTCCCTGTGTAGTTAGTTCAGAAGTCAAGAACTCTTACTAACTTATGTACAACATCATATTTCTTTGAAATCCAAGAGGGTCTTGTAGGGCACTTCCAAGGTCAGACACAGGTTTCACAGAATCACAGAATGGTTTGAGCTGGAAGGAAACTTGAATATTATCTGGTCCCAACATCCCTGCCAGGGGCTGGAACACCTCTCACTAGACCAGGTTGCTCCAAACCCCATCCAGCTTGTCCCTAAACACTTCCAGGGATGGGGCAGCCACAGCCTCCCTGGGCACCCTGTGCCAGTGCCTCAACACCCTCACGGTATAGAACTTAATCCTAATAACTAATCTTAGTTATTTCCCCTCATTTTTATTCCTTGTCCTGCCATTACAGCTCCTGATGAAGATCCTCTTTCCAACTCTCACAAGAGCAGAGTAGAGGGAAGAGAACCCATTCCCTTGACCTATTGGTCACACTCCTTTTGATGCAGCCCAGGATACATTTGGCTTTCTAGGCTGTGAGCGCTCACTGCCAGCCCAGGTTGTTTTTCATCATCCATCACCTACCAAGCTGATCCCTGCAGGGCTGTTCTCAATCACTTCTTCATCCAACCTGTGGTTGCACCGGGGTTTGCATCACTTTTGAGCTTCGAGTTGGTTGTCCTTCAAATTCTGCCTCGTTCTTGGTGCCCTCTGCCCTCCAGGGCTCTATCCCATGGGACTCTACAAAGTAGGTCCTTGAAGATGCCAAAATCTGCTCTCTGAATTCCAGGGCAGTGAGTTTGCTGCACGTTATGCATGGATGATGTAGGTTTAAATCAGCCCTTGCCTATTGCCCAGGCTTCTGGCAGCAGGCAGTAGCTGTATTGAGGTGACCGGCACCCCAAAATCCACTCTGATTTACAAGTTCTTTAATAATGGCTGACTCAGTCTATTATAAACTGGATTATTTATTAATAGACACAAAACTAACAGACATAAGACTCAAAACAGACTTACTATGCAGGGATAAGACAAAAAGGCAATACTAGTATTGATACACACAGAGTTAATTAATTAAATTAATGCCATAAACTTACAGCTAGCTAAGAAATAGTATAATTCAATGTTTCTTACCATCCAATTCTTTGATGGAGTACACATCCTCTCTCTCAATCCCCACGGAAGTGACCTGGAGTTGTGGTTTGCTCCAGGAAGAGATCACCTCACAGTCCTCAAGGAGGGTGTGAGAGACTTCTGCCTCTGTGCTCATCGTGGGGGCTTTTATAGACATAAGAACTGTGTCTTTTGGTCAAGAATATTTCTTTCGTCTCTTCCCACATCTGTCCTCATACCAAGACGTGTACTGGGTCTTCGCCCCAGGCTCTTGGGAGCCTGGAGGTGACCTCCTGCTGGTCTCTCTGGTTCCTGCTGGTCTCTCTGGCTCCTGCTGGTCTCTCTGGTTCCTCCTGGGCTCTCTGGCTCCTGCTGGGCTCTCTGGCTCCTCCTGGGCTCTCTGGCTCTTTCAGGGTCATCTAGTTCCTCCTGGTGTCTCTGCCTCCTCCTGGGCTCTCTGTTGCCTCCTGGTCTCTCTGGCTCCTCCTGGGCTCTCTGGTTCCTGCTGGGGTATCTGGTTCCTGCTGGGCTCTCTGGTTCCTGCTGGGTTCTCTGGCTCTTTCAGGGTCATCTAGTTCCTCCTGGTCTCTCTGGCTCCTCCTGGGCTCTCTGGTTCCTCCTGGTCCCTCTGGCTCCTAGTCTCTCTGGTTCCTGCTGGTCTCTCTGGTTCCTGCTGGTCTCTCTGGCTCCTAGTCTCTCTGGTTCCTGCTGGTCTCTCTGGCTCCTGCTGGGCTCTCTGGTTTCGGCTGGGCTATCTGGCTCCTTGCTGGGATGTTAATCTGGCCTGAGTTATCTCTTCCAAATGCCCCAGCCATGAGAGAGGGGACACATCCTGCCACATTGCATGGCCTCTTCACTGCCCTGAGGATCTCCAGCTCCACCTGCTCATGGTCACTGCGGCCAAGGCTGCCTTGGAGCATCACATTCCCCACCAGCCCCTTGCTGTGGGAGAGCACAAGGTCCAGAGTGACACCTCTCCTTTCTGGCTCCTCAATCACTTGGGTAAGGCCATGAACACGTCCTTGAACACTTCCAGGAACAGGGCAGCCACAGCTTCTCTGAGCAACCTGTTCCTGCATGTCTTTGGAAAGCTATCAAGGTTGAAATCCCAGCAATGTTTGCAAAACGTCCTTTTACTAAGACTGGAATTTCTCCTTTAATCTTTTTGTGCCCCTGTCCCTTGCTTCCAGACTTTGTTTTCCTCTCTACTTCGGTTATAAGCTCTTAAGGGCAGAGACTACCTTCTGCTATCTTAATCCACTGAAGTTAATGTACCAGGGCTGAAATCCTGGCTGGAACTTTGGGCACTATTTTTATATCCTAGATGATACCGGAAAATGGGAATTTGCCTTGGTTTTCTTGAGAAATAATTTTCAGGACCGATTTTGGTCCACTGTACATTTCATTTGTACTTCTGGCTTATGTTTGCATTGGTTTTGGTGTGCAGAAATACTTTTGTAGGAAACTTGCAAACAGGAAGACACCTGGATATTGTGAGGATTTGAGTACTTGCTGAGAAGCTGAGAAAAGATAACAAAGTGCAGACTGAAATGTTTACAGAAAATGAGAGGAAATGGTTAACTGTTCCCCTCACTACTTTTAGACTGAACACAAAGGATAAATCACATTTCATGTAAAAAAAAAAGGCACCTATTTCTCTACATTGATCACAGAGAGGAGTTAAAATAGCTAGTTTGGCTAGATGTCTAAACTCCAGATGATGAAACTTAACCTAAGGGTCTTTTGGATCAGGTCATAAGATATTGCATTCTAACACCATAACACACCTTCAATTTTTAAACACAGTTTTCCATTGATTTTGAAGAGAAGCTCCTAAAGAAATCAATGTCATGCTATTGCCCTTGTGCATACACATGCTCTTAACCAACAAAGTGAGGCTTATAAATCTGGAGAGTGATAGAGAAGGTTCACCATACTAACAAAGCTTCTTATCAGGACCTTCCCTAAAACACACACATCCTCCACTGTGGAGAGATGTGCTGGCTGGTTAAAAGACTTTATCTACTCTCACTCTTATTAGTTTAGGAAATTAGTTCCTTTATTAGCTTTTGGATTAAATAAATAAAGAGGATACAATTTCATTTTCAATATTGTTGTAAGTCTTTCCACCAAAATGAAAAGGAAGCAGTTTCTGATTTAAATAAATCTAATATCCTGTAACATCTTCTTCTGTGCCATTTACCTGTGGAAATGTTTAAAAATGCAATTCAAACTGCTGCCCTAGCACTCTGCTAACTCCTGAAAGCACTCGTGTGTGAGTTTAACTTTAAATCTGATTGCTTTTGTAGTCACCTGGATTAAGAATGTTGTAAAATTTAAATTTTATAATGTTATTTTCCTTATGCTCAATTTATTAAAGGCAAAATAATCAAAGCATTAAAATCTGGTTAAATAAATAAGTAAAGTAAAAAAAGACTCATAAGACATGCTATGTGATATACTTTCGTTGAAAAATCTTCATTTTCTGATGTGTGGTCAATTTACATAATTATTTCTGTAGGAAATGTAGCTGGGTTTGGTTTTGTACTAAATTTCTGGAAGGAATTTAGAGTAAAGATAGAGATAAATTTAAATGGGCTTTGATAGACTACCTGCAGAATAATGAAATGCTGCCAGAATGCCTAGGAAAGAAAACAGCAGAGATATCTTTTGTGGCCATTGTAGGGTCACTTCACTAATAAGAAAGGACAAAAAAAGAGTTTCTTAGAAATTGCTTAAGTCTAAGTGAGACAACAACGTAAAATTACTGCATCATGGAAATAAAATTATTATGATTTTAAGGCATTTAAAGGAGATACAGACTTTGTCCTGTTAAGCTCAAAAGAGCTAAGTAGGCTGCAAGTCACAGAAGAAATGAGCCCTATTAATATATTTCCCAATACAGTAAAACCTGTGTATAAAACAGTTCCTTTGTAATACTCAATGACATAGTGTAGCTTTTTTCTTAATTTAGGGAGAGGTAGAGTAATGCAGAATTGTTGGCCAAGCAAATTGGTTTCTGTGTCAAGGTTCCTCTGCAGAATTTGCCTGTTGGGATATACTACAGAAATCAAGTTATACTTTTCTTTCTTATTTGTCTAATGAAAAAGTTTAATAAACTGGGCACAAAAGTGACTGGATTTACCTTTTTTTTCCATGTTCATTAAAGCAAACCTATCAGAACCATATCTGATCCTGAATAAATTCCTTACAAAACCAGAATTTTTAAACTAATTTGTGGTTGGTCGTAAAAGTGCCCATTTATTTGTTCTACCAAACACATTTTTTTATATTTACGGACTGAAATGAAAAGTGAAAAAGAGGATAGCAAGAAGATCATTTTCCCTCACTCTGTTTGCAAAGACCTACCTTGCTCCTGGAAAATGTCTGCCCCAGTCCTGTGGTTCCTGTGTCAGTAAATCATTAATCCAGAGCAACAACAGCAAAGCTTTGAGCTTAATGGAAATTCCTTTTCTGCCAGACAATGAGATTTGAAGAGTTTGCAAGAATGTATGCCAGACAAAGCACACACCCCTTTGCCATCACCACTTGTGATGACTGCAGCAAGTTTCACAAAGAGTTCCTCCTAGATTATTTCAAAAACACTTCACTAAGATACCTGAGGGCATCATAAGACCAGAAGTTTGTCCTGGAGCATACAGAACTCCAGAAAAAAAAAAAAAATCAAACCCAACCAAACCACTCAGCAATGAAACCAACTTTCTTTATCCTTGAATTATCTGAACAGTTTCCATGATGACTTTAAAGGTCATTCTCATTTTCCCTCTAGCCTTTCTGTGATAAATATTCCCTTATAACTACTGCATAATAGGAGGGAACACAGGAAGGAAAGGGAAGAAAATAGAAAGGATAGAAAGTAAAAGTGAGATGGGAGAAATAAGATATATTCATTTTTCCTATGGTCCTGTGCAGGAGTAGGAGACCAAAGGAGTAGGACTTTGATGATTTCTATGGATCCCTTCCAACTCAGGGTATTGTACAATTCTGTAATTGCCAGTTATTTCAATTAGTCCTTCTCTGGGGACTGATTTTGTACTCTTTTACATGTGAATAGTGATTTGCAAGACTCACATTGACCACGAATTTTGTGTCTCAGCACCTAAAATTTAGAGGGGATAGAGCAAGAAAAAGAAACAAACCAAGAAGGACTTTGGTGGCATCATCAAAGGCTGTAGATACACTCCCCAAGCAGCCAAGTGCAAGGACAAATCACTTGATTGATCTTATAAAAATCATCTGATCGATCTTATATGATCATTTGTATTCTGCCCAGCCCTGCATTGCATGTTTTCCTGGCCACATCCTGACAGCTGCATGTCTCTTGGTTGATTATAAATCCTCTGCAGTGATGAAAGGGATTTTTGATAAGCTAATAACTGACCTATCTCTGGACCTTCAATCATGTCCTCTGACAATGGATTACAAGGAGAGTAAGATACTCTGAAATATTGTGATTTTCCAAAATGACTTCATTAAACTGTCTGGGATTTCTGGCCTAAGGTCTTTGTAACGGGATGATAAGTGACTCCTGGTCATAAAAAATTGTCTTTATGTAATTTCTGCTGGATGTCTACATTTACTGTACTAAGATTTAAGTGCAAATTTGACTCTCTAAGCATTATGGAAATTGACTAAGAGTGATGTGATCATCAGGATTACATTCCAATTAAAAAAAAAAAAAATCACTCCTTTCTCAATTTGCCAACTCCATGGAAAGACCCAGAAGGTGCCAATGCCCAGTTTTGGTCTCAATGGCAGTCCAAATTAGCAGGAAGGAAAATGGAAGAAGTTCAGGTCTCCTTTCCTAGACCATTCTCCTTGCCCAGACTGCCCCTGCTTCAGTCTCATCTCTATTTGCTTAGCATGTCTCAAGAACAAAGAAAAAGA